>JAVHNF010055630.1:0-14057 GCA_034783455.1 Micropsitta finschii
AGCAGGTGAGTTGAACCAGATGACACCCAGAGGTCCCTCCCCACCTCAGATATTCTGCAAGTCTATGATTTCCTTAATCTTCTCTTACTGTAAAGCCATAAACACTCATTTGCTCAATGATGGACACAAAATTAGAAGGCCCATGTTTTTCCTGGCAGAAATAAAACCCAGTGTATAAATAAACAAATTGGCCTAATGCTCTAAATCAAGACACACACACACACAAAGTGTGATTTAAACTTGAGCAATCTTAAACAGTAAGAACCACCCACAACCCTAAATGAAGTACGGGCTGAAAATCTTCCAAAGATCTCCAAGAATCCACACAATAAGATGACTAATTTCTTTATTTTTCAATTAAAGGTAACCACAATCAAGTGACAAAATCTCTACCAGGATTTTGTCCTACCACCGTATTTACTCAGTGCCTGCTGCTTTCACATTTTTACATGCAGCTGCAGAGTACATCAGTCCAACAAGAGAACCAGCAGTCTTTAGGCAATAGACCTGAACAGATTTTCTTTTGTATTACTAAAGAATTCCATGTGTTTATCTGATAAATAACTAGGTTATAAAGAATTAGGTAAACAAAATCTGTATCTTTTTGATTAAAAGCATGTAAAACAGGAAAGAATGCTCCCCAGAACTACTGCATCCTTACTGAACATTTCCTACTGTGCTGTAAATGAAGACGATATTATTAAATGTATCACCAAACTGGATGCTAAACACAAAGTGTTTCCTACTCTTTGTGTAGATGAAAACAAAATAGATCTTCAGAAGATGAACCACTCCATTTTATGCAAATAAAACAGCATCTTTGGTATCTAAGTAACTGATTGCTCTACAGCTGTTAGAAAGACAAACTTTAATTTGTTCACAGCAGGATGCTTTCAGTTTAAAGGAAAGAAACACAATTTTATCGTTGGCTCTTCCATCAAGTTACTACACTGGGTATTAAACCCTTCTATGAAATTGCTGCATACCAACTGATGTCAAAAATAATATGGCCTTAAGGTGATTGAATGAAAAATATTCTATATTTCAAATACACTGAAATGTAAAAATTCTCTCGCACTGAAAGGAATACAGATTTATTTCCTCTGGACAATCTAATAGCTGTCCCACAATGACCAACATCTCTGTAACATGAAAGGAAATGAGGAAGCGTGGACTCTCCTCTATCACTCTTCAACACGTGCAGGGCTCAGTGGAACAAATGTCAAGGGAAAGGAAAACAAATGATAAAAATATCCAAGGTGGAGTCTCTATTTTATATCCTGGATTAGTCATACACAGATGCTCTTTCACCGTGTCAGCAAATCAGACACTGTTAACGCTTTTATGTTTTGAACCTGAAGGAGGCACATTTAACATAAGAAATATTTGGTATGAGAAATGTAAAAAAGAATTACAGAGCTCATAAGATAACTTGATAAAATTGTCCAGAATTATAACCATTGGGAGACTTCTGCCTCTAATATTCTAATAGCTTGAAAGTATTAGAAGACACTGTATTACACCATATTATGTGATTCTGTGATAGCAAGGTTAAGGTGTTCAGTGTAGCAAGGAATAAAATGAAGTTCCAGGGTCAGATGCTTCCTGTAACACTAATTTACAGGTTCTGTACAAAGTTAATTTTACCTGAAAAATACAAACAATATTCTACAGAAAATTCCAGCTTACTTGGACAGCTTTCTAGAGGCTGTACAGAAGTTACTCTGTAAGAGTTCAAAGCTCAACATCACAGTTGAACCACCAACGCTGGACCAAGCAGTGCCATTAGTTATATTCATCAATTTCTTTCTTAGAAGCATCATCACTTTACTTGATTACAAAATTCATCTAGTCCCGAAACGGACTAGTTGTGCAATAAGCAGGCCGTCTTTAAGAGATAAAAAGATTCAAAACTGAACTAAATCAGATTTAAGTGCAGCTGCCTCTTCAATTAAGAGGAGGTAAGTGGTATCACTAGGATCTTACCTTGTCTGGACAAAAAGGAAAAATGATAAGAGCAGACGGAGCAGAGACCTTCTCCAGCTTTACAAGATGTCATTTATCACTGTATGTCCCAGAATCTTAATGTCCCTGAGAGCCCTCGATACATCCTGCTCCTTCTAGATGTAGGACGGTAAATAACCACACCAAACATATCAACTTTTTATCATATGCAAGATATGTGGCATTACAAGAGTCACTCTTAACTCAGCTGATAACATATACATTTTGATAGTCATGTCCTCCTCATGGAGTACACAAACTAGGATATTCCACTTAGCTAAGAACAGAAATTCTCTTTCAAGCAGAGTCAACTGACCTTCTAAGTTACTATAAAAACTTGACCAGCTTCATTGATTGACAGCATAAGTCTACCATCCAGGAAAGGATGGCTACTCAAAAATCTCAGTAATACTATAAATGCTATTACCCTGCTCTTCTGCAGGCATTCAAATAGAGGAATCTCTCTGGGTACCAGCAAAAGAGTTAAAAGGCATCCCATTATTCCTCAGTTGCTAGAGGGATGAATTTCTAACCAACAATTCTGTCAGCATTTATTTTCTAACAGTGTTCACCTGCACCTTTTTTTCCCTGTTTTCCCCAGTTCCAAAGGAGGGTTCAGTTCAGTTTTGCAGTGAGGCACCTAGTCAGAAGAAGCCATCTACACACTACTCACAGTCAGTGGAATGAGATAACTGGGACAGAATTGCCTGTTTTAGTTAAGGGCTGAAGCAAGTCAACTGGCCAGCAAGTTTTTTTTCTGTGGAGCTCTGACAGAGGAAGTACTAAAAGAAGCATACTACAGTGTGACCGGAAACAATAAAAGGATAATTGCAGCTTAACCACAAGAAAGTAATATAACAGCAGTATTAAATATGGATATATATAATACCAACCATCAGCATTATAATGCTAATGCAAGAACAATAAAAATCATCATCCATTCAGGAAAGTCACAAAGGAATCAGGAAATATGTTACTCTATTGTACCTCTTCCGGAAGTTCTACATTTTTTATCCATCTGCTTAACACATATTTACCTAATAAAATATGGAAGAAAACTATCCTAGAAGTGTGAGGTGTCCCTGCCCATGGCAGGAGGGGTTGGAACTAGATGATCTTAAGGTCCTTTCCAACCCTAACTATTTTATGATTCTATGATTCTAAGTCAGTGTTGTTTAAGAATCACTTTGTTTTAAACTGCTAAAAGGGAGGATTTCATCTCAACTGTAATTTATTATTTTAGGCTTTAGATAGGGCCTTACATACTGTATATATAGGATGATAAAAACATGATGCAGTCTCTGTATTACTAGAATTGTTCTAGAACAACTTTCTTGTCCTAGATTTGTTAAACAGATCATAAAACGAATTCTTATATGGAGCCTTGAGAAGGAGGAGAGAACAATACATTGCAATAAAGCGATGAAACAATAGGTGCTAATACCTCAAAGATTAAAGAACAAGTATATTAGTTTTGGCACAGCCCTTTACAATAAGGATCAAGCTCTACAGATAAGGAAACTTGACAAGGTTTCTACAAGTTAGCAAGCATAAGGAACTTTTTTTGGTCTGTGTAGGAAGGTTGCTGTTTATTTGTTATTGCCTGTCGGATGGCTGGATTAATAGAATAAAGTCCAAGCTTTTGGTACGAGTCAAACAAGCTCCAAAAGCAAAAACTTTATGTACTTGAAAAGGCCCCTATCTTTACCTTAGTAAGAGCCTGCAAGAAACTGTTCTCAGCAAATACATCAAAGCCAAAGTCTTTCCACTTGTTTACTTACAAAGATGACTTAATTAGCAAATGGAGTTCCAATAACCAACACTTTTCCTCACTGCTGTCAATCATCCTGGAAAAGCTCAGTATTATTCAGTGGGTTAATAAAGAAAAACAGCACTTGAAACCTAGCGAGAAGATTAAACGTGTCCAAATGAACTCCTGAGCTCTAGCTGGAATGCAGTAAATGGGACTTCAAACAACAAACACTCTGGCTAAAATAGGAACAGCAGCATATCTGGTGATCTGACACAAAGCTAGTTATTACTGTATGGCTTCAAAGACAGCAGAAGCAAAGGCACAAAGGCTGAGCTGGCAGGATATTAGAGGCAATTCCTCAGTCAGCTGAATTTCAGGACAGTTGAAAACTGGAAAGGAGAACACGTACGGTCTCCTTTGGTGCTTCAAACCTTTGGGCAGTTTGATTCCACTAGCAGGCATGACTAGATGCATTGCAGTGCCATGCTTGATGAGCTATCTCATTTAGCCATTAGGTTTATTAAAACCCAAACTACTCAACAAAACAAAGATTAAAGAGCTGTAATATATCAATTAAACACAGCAGAAAATGCACAATATTGCTAGAGTACTCGACAAAACAGCATGTTAAAATGCAAAGAACCATTTATCTAGTTCATTTGACTTTTATTCCTCAGTACCTGAAAATGAGTGACTGTTGTGGTTTTTAGTAATTGCTTTACAAGTAAATTTGTTTTCTTGATTTATTTCTTAAGCAACTCTCATCTTATAAACTTTCTTTTTTTAGTTATCTAAACATTTGAAAAAGTAGATTTATAACGGAGACATTATTATTGTGAAACAGCAGCTACGAGCATGATTTGCAGCATTCTTACTTTCCTACTGAACCAAATGACAGAAGCAAGGAAACACTTAAAAATTCATACAAGTGAAAAGGGGCTTTCAGTATTTCAGATACAAATCTGTAAAACGATATTTAGCCAGAAAAACACTTGAGATATATGTCTCCTTAAATACACACTTCACAACACACTTCTTTACTGTGAAGATGAACGGGGACCTGCCTTGGTCTTGTTATTTTATATAAGAACGAGCTTCACAGAGGCAAAGCTATACCAATAGCCAGAAATAAGCTGGAGGAACAAGAACATCCCACTAAGAAGCACTGAACTTCAACAGCTTCTGTGTTTGCTACAGTCAATTTGCTTGTAACTAGAACATGTCACAGTGCGACATCTTTTTCCACATCATAGACTGTAAACACAGCAGCTGGCAGTACAGTTATAGTTAGGCAGCATGAATGATTAAGCAGTTGAAAGAAGCTATCATACAAGATTGTGTATATCACTATGTTACAGATTTCTTTGTGTCCTAAGGACTTTCTCATTAAAAATCTCAGCTCCACAGCTGTTGGTATCAATTCAGAAAACAGCACCAATCCCCATTTTCTTCACATTTTTTTTCCTCTTTTTACTCTTCATCACTCACTACTCCTTTAAAATGAAAAGCAAATGAAAAGCAACGGCTGTAGGTAACTGTCACATACAGAAAATCTTCCAGTTCCATAATGTATATGATGGCAGGCCAGCACAAACAAGGGGACCTGTAAAGGACTTGCACATTAGCCCAAAACAGCAATACTGAGCATGGGGATACTGGCACATACCGCACTGCTGCAGTTAATTCCCTCAACTGTATGTGAAAGGAATTCTGGGGTTTCCTGCTAGAACAGGTAACCCTAACTTAATAAAACATCACCACCATAACACATGCCTGTATCACCTGTAGTTAGAAAGCAATTTAAAATTCATGTTAACATGCCTTTTAAACACATATAAAAATCTGCATAGTTAAATGATACCACTTCTGCCACCTTCAGTTTCAAATGGCTTTCAATACTAGAGTCCTTCCTACCACACATGATTCACAGCCTATACCACCGCATGTAATAATGACCATGTCACTTCTGCTTTTAGAGGTTTATTAGATAAAATTATTCACATACATTATTATTCTTGACTTCTCGGCTGTATTCATTTGTGGATTTTTTTTTCTATGTCAATCAGAAAAGTTAAAGAAAAAAAAAGAAAAAATTCTCCTCTTCTGAGGAGAAAAAAAAACCAATTCTCCTCTGCATTGCTTTTTTTCCAAATTTCTGCAGAAGAATTTCATTTGGCAAAACACAGGGCAAGCCAGCACAGAGGAGAAGCTGTCTGCAGGGGCAGATGGAGCTAATGCTGGCCACTTGCCATAATGCCTTCTAAAGAAGCCACAAGAAAAGACCACAAGGGAATACAGAGTCCAGTGCCAAAGATTTTGCAGCACAAGGGTCACTGCTCTGTATTGACACAGTCTTTCATTGTTACTATCAATGAACTCTTTATCCCTTTTATTTGCTAGCTTCATTGGTGTATATTCTTTGCCAACTTGCTATTCATGGAACAATAATAAGCAGCTAAAATAAACAACCCTCTACCCCAACAATTCCACATTACTTTTCCACCTTAGGCTCGATGTTTTGCTCTTAATTTCAGGGAAGCTAATTTCTTTCTCAATCTCCAGGGAAAGGACATCAGCAGAATATATCAACATGTGGCCCATGCATTGCTGCATTCCTCTGGGGTTAAATAAGGCACTATAGCAGTTTGAAATTTTTCAGTGTCATTTTCTAACTCATTAATATTTCCATGAGAAAACTGCACAATTTACTTTCTCATTCTAGTAAGTACTGAGAAATCCCCTTGATCAAATGCAAAAAATTCCCCACTTCCTTAACACTATGATGCAAAAGCTACTGAAAAGTCCCTATCATCTACAAACTTCATAGCTATTCATACCAACATTTTAAGTCTCAATTTCCTTAACGTTAGAAACCTGTACAGTACTTCAGATATTCTTAGTATTTCTCTGTGGTTAAGCATCAAGTTCAATACATTCTTGGAGACATCACAGGAAAAGAACACTGATGTTTGATGTGAAGGGGATGTTTTTAGGTCACATCTGGATGCTTACTTGATAAATCATACTAAAACTTTCCCAAAACGTAAATGTTGAACCACATAACGTTATACAGTCAAAAGACAACATTGGTTATATTCCATCCCTCCTTTCACTATTCCCGTTCTTTCTCCAACTCACTTTGTCTGCAGATGTGGAAACCCAACCTTCTTCACACAATTAGAGCAGAAAGAAGTGAATTTTAGTTTAGCGTGCAAATCTGTAAAATCTAGACAACATTAACTCGTTTTAACTTGGCATAATTATAAATCCATAAAAGAAGGAAAACGCAAATAGAATGTATACCCTATAGCCATCAATGTGGAGGATACCACATGGTAAGTACTTCACATCTACTTCTCTGAAGTTATGGCACATCTATAACTTCATAGTTCTGCCATATTAAGTGGTGTCATTTTATTTTGTTTCAGTACTTCCACATTCTTCTATGTTATTCCTCACTACCTTGTTGCTACAAAAATCCTTTCTCAATATTTTAGTTTATAGGACTGTTCAACAATAATGCTCCTTTTGATCAGAAAGAACACTAACTGTGCAGGATATTACTAGGGTCTAAACCTTCCAATCATCAAGCCATAATCAATAACAGAATTAATGCAACAATAAAACCTTTACAAATGACTTGGTTTACAAATCACATGGTTAAAAACAGAATAGAAAATTTTTCCTTTGCTACCAATTGAAATGTAAAAATTGTTTTCCACAAACATGGCTGGAAGCTGCAGAAAGCATTCGGTTTCAGTTCACTTTTGAAGTTATGAAGATTGGCTGTAGGGTATAACTTAGTACTATTTCCAGCATATTATTATATTTTTTTAAGTTACACTCAGCCAAAATATTTCTGTACAATGCCAGTTTTGCAGATATGCTTATTTTCATTCGGTAAGCTTTTTGGCAAAGATCCACAGCAAGGACTTCAGTATTTCAAATACTGGAATATTCCAGTATTTCTTCTCTGTTAGAAAAGAATAAATCTCTGGAAATAAGCACACTTCACTCCTTACCTGCCTCCTTGATTAAAGACTTACCTGACATTCAAATTGCTTACTTCAGCCAAGGGCTGTATACCATTCTTTCCCTAAGACTGCTGCCTTTCAGTACACTTCGCTACACTTTACAGGGAGATGCAGCTTGCTGGTCTCCAACTTGCTACGCACACTAAAAGAGTCCAGGGTCACGGTGGCACACAAGATGTTGTAGCTGAGCCACATGAATCTTTTGTTCACATAGTCTTCATCAAACACTAATTCTCACACTATAAAAGGATATTAACAGTAACGCTGGCGAGAGCCTTGTGCAACATCTCAAGTCGGTGAAATTCAAGGCTGTGCTAAAATCTCAGATGTTAAGTGTGCAGCCTCTTTCAGATGTCTGTATTACTAATGTAGATAGCACACTAAGGTATCCAACTCAAGGGCACAAAGCCATGTGGAACTGTTTGAAAAAGGGAGGACAGCCTTTATGAATGCAGTGTTTGATGTTGGCCAAATACAATTAATTTCAGGTTTGTTTCAACAGTCACTGAATGAGACACAACTTAAAGCAGCAGTCTTTCTGCAAGATATACAGAAATCCTAAAGCACTGGAAAAAGAATGGCAACTTTTTTGCCCTGCACTTTTTTCTCCTCCCCACCCACCCCCCTTTTTCTCTTTTTTGTTAGTTTTTCCATATCTTCTGTATCATTTTACTTTACCTTCTGCACAGTTTTCTACCACTCCATTATCCGCCCTATGTTCTTAAACTTTCTTTCCTGCAAATTTGCTTTGACCCTCAACAAATTTTCTTGCTCCTGGGGATTTTAAACACTCTTTCACTATCTTCCACATTCCTCCCCCACCCCATTGATGCTTATATCCCAGAACTGTGTCAGCCTTTTCCAGGGAGCTGAGTCCACAGCCCTGTCTTCCCAAATCTATTTCATTGAAGCAGGGTTTATCAGGCTTGGTGCGTCATTTTTCACTCCTCCTGGCACATCCCAAAGACAGCGATCAGTGAGCAGGCAGAGGAGCACCACAAAAAAAGGACAGAGAAACTAAGAGCAGATGTTGCCAGAGGTTGAAAAAGCAGAGTGACTTCCTGTCTGGCAACCAAGGAGTTGCCAGAAAAAACATGGGAATTCCCAGATTTCTAATGCAACGTATTCGTGCATCAGTCTTCTAGTAATACTGGAAAATACAGGTTTTTTTCAGTTTGCTCTTAATCTTACAATGTGCAGAGAAATTGTAAAAATGCAGGTGGCTATTTACAGGCAGTGAAACACAAAGCAATATATGATAATATAGTTTCACAATATAATCAAAGCCTGCTGCAGTGCATTCATGAGAAGCCACAGTTAGGACTATTTGGGCAAAATCAGTTCTGTGCTGCATACATGTACATGCAGATGAAATGCAATTTCCCCTCTGCTACCCCTACCCAAATATGGATACAGGGAAAAAAAAAAAAAAAAAAGAATAGGGTTAGGCAGTTCTGGTACAAATGGGGAGCCATTAAGAAACTGCTTGCATGAAAAGGAAGAATAAATCACTGCAGCAATTGCCATGCAGATCTTTAGCTGTAAAAATTCCTGCAATATATCCTTAAATGCTTTTGTGTGCCATGATTTTTACATTAAATAGATTCCTCTATTTGCTGCTCAGAGGAAGATCGTTCACACAGGCCTGTGCTGGACAGCGGGGGAGGGATGAAAGGAATGAAAGCAGTTATCAAGGCATTTGTAAGTAGTGAGCTCTTGGAACAACATTAGAGTTGAGGGTCATGGGAAACAGAAGCTTTGCTCACCCTTCTTCCTGGCAAAGTTTTCTGCACTTGGGCAACAAAGTAAAATGTTTTGTAAGAACAGAAGGAGGAGGAGAAGGAAAAAAATTAAAATGTGTATATTTAGCTCATTAAAAGAAAAAAAGTTACTACGGCTTTGCTTTAAAGGAAATGAAACACTTTCTATATGAAATTCTTAGAGCTCAGGAATACAACACTTGATTAAGTTCCTTTGATCAGACAACTAATATCACAGTCACATGAACTTCAGTATTGAACATAACAGGATTGCGTGGGTTTTTTCCCTAAACAGATGCACACAAACAGACGTAAGTAAGATTTGTTTATAGAGTCAGAAATACACTCCCAGACAGGGAGGACAAACCTGAGACCCCAAATCTAGCAGGATTTTGTCCAGTGAAGTCAAATAGCACAAAAAAGTTTTTACCAAATTTGGCCTAAAGGAGCTGCTTGCACTCTGTCTTATCGTAGCATCGACTCACTACACAGCTAGTAGTGCTTTACTGTTTAGGGATAATGGGAAAATGGACATCAAACACAGCAGTTTTATATAGTAAATGAGCTTAATATACCAGTTAAATGCTCTTCTACCTTTGAAATATGAAAGGAACTCAGAAAATGAGAGATGAAAGCCACAAAAGCACTTACAAGTCTTAAAGACACACTTCAGAGGATTTAAATTAAATCACTTGCAGAAACCTGAACTCAAAAATCTGTTACCAAACTACCTACATTTTAATAATGGGGAGGAACCAGCCAAATGAAATATGCTTCATTAATAATAATGAAATGGACAACTTCTAATCTGTTTCACCAGGTGAGCTCCTGTTTGTACAGCTCAGAAAACAAGCATTCACAAGGAGTTCAAAATTAACTCCAATGTGCATATGACTATTTCCTTAATAGTCATGAAATAGTTTTACACATGAAGAACAACTTCATATGATTACTTCTTTTTGGAGGGTTTCTTTCTCTCTCTGGCTGAATGCAATAAAACTGGAAAGTATATAAGATAAAAAAACTATTCAGTAACACGCTCTTCTGATTTTACAGGAAACAAAAAGAAAATCTCTCACATTCATTTTGTTGGACTCTTTTACTTAATTAACTTCTCAGACTAAAATAAGAAACTTCAATGATCTTCTGCTGAAGTCTGCCTAGTTTTTCTTAACTTGTAAGAAGGAACAGCTAGGCTTCTACATACTTAATCTACTGAGGCTTTTTCAAATTTTAATTCTCTGGCATTTTATTCTATTTTCCTGTCAGATGAAGATTTAGGAACATATGACAACATCCTCTTGTTATCTTCCTAGCAGAGTGATATCCTTTAATTAATAATCTTACCATCCATTACTACTAGTAGCGTTTATGTTACAGCATGTCTAATGAGTTCTCAACTAATTATTATCACTCACAAATGAGACCTTGTCATTAAAATAGATAAATAATAACTTGGTTGTTTTATTACTCTATACTCATGTCTGGTCAAGAAACAAAGTGAATGTTAGTAATTATCTGAAACTGGGAAAAAAAGAACAGAAATAAATACCATTAATGTCACTCCATCAATCCATGAGATACCTGAATTGAAACATTATGTACAGATTTTGTCTTACTCCTTGATGCTATACCAAAGTACCTGGGAAAGCTACAGGGAAATGAGACAAAGGTAAATGGTAAGACAACGATAAGAAAATCTCATTTAAAGAAACACATTCACAGTCATCAGCCTGAAAAAACAACTGGGGAGCCTTAAGAGGTTTACAAAATCACAAGCAGTACAGAAATGGTGGTTGTCTCTTCCACAGTGGAAACAAAAAGCTATCAAACATAGCAAGAAGCAAGCTCAAAACAAAGAAAAAAAGATGCTTTTTCTTAAAATGTGTAATTAAATCGTGAAGATCCCTGCCACCGGATGCTGTGGATGTTAAAAATTATGTGGGTTCAAGAAAGGACTAGAGAAGTTCACAGAAGAAAAATCCACTGAGAGCTATTAAAGACACAGCTCCTTGCTCAGGAAATCTTCAAGCCCCAAACCACCAGAGGCAGCGGAAGCATCACTACATTCTGGCTACTCTAACTATTAATACTAACTATTCTATGATTCTCTACCCTGGGCAGTCAGTGCTGCGTGTGAGAGAAAAAACACAACTCAGCACAGCACCCACTCTTACCTAGAGACAGGATATAGAGTTGGACTTGTTCAGCCCTGGAGAAGGGAAGACTCCAGGGAGACCCTGGAGCAGCCCTTCAGTACCTAAAAAAGGGCCTACAAGAAACCTGGAGAAGGAATATTTACAATGGCATGTAGTGACAGGACAAGGGGGAATGGCTTAAAACTGAAAGATGGGAGATTTAGATTAGATATTAGGAAGAAATTCTTTACTGTGAGGGTAGTGAGGCCCTGGCACAAGTTGCCCAGAGAAGTTGGGGATGTCCCATCCCTGGAATGTTTAACGCCAGGTTCGACTGGGATTTGGGCAACCTAGTCTAGTGGAAGGTATTCCTGTCCATGGAAGAGGGGTGGGAACTGGTCCCTCCCAACGCAGATAAGCCTCAGGTCTGACCTAGAACAGTTGTTCTTATGCTCTTTTAGGACCATCTAGACAAGTATGTTTTGCAACAGCTTGAATAACTCAAGACACTACAAACTGATCACCACTATCTGCTAGCAAGACATTCTCTTTCTCATAACTAAGTGCACTTTAGGCACCTACCTAGGGTCACCTATTTTAGCAACAAACAATGAAGGAGGAGGAGTTGAGTTAATGCTTCAAAATTAAGGCTCATGAAGATGTTCTACCTTGCTGGTTGAACCACAGGAGATGTGCTCCAGGGGATGAGTGATAATAGGCACATGGAAGCCATATCATCTTTAACCGCTTCAGATCCAGAAGAGGTGGACCACTATGCCTTCAGTCATATTAAAGGCTGCCATTCTTCCAGCAAGGGCTTGTTTAGTGTTTTGTGCTTTAAGGTATGCTAAGTGTAACTTTTAACAGCAGAAATAACTGCATTAATAAATAAACAGCTGACAAAAGTTGGTTTGGGTTACCAAATAGCTTCAATTGATTATACAGCCTTGCTCCTTTCAAAGTCTGTGCTTGCACAAACATATTATCTTCGTCTTCTGCCTTCAAAACTTTTCCTGACTTCATTCTTAACATGAGGGCAGTCACTAAGTGGACAACTATGCAATACTTGTTTTTTCCTCAGTTCAGTATTGTTCTATCCTCTTATCCTCCTACTTTTGCTTACTGCATACCATCCAAGTCCTGTAATGAACACAGAATTACCTCAGCCTTCATGCAAGCCAAGTCTAGAAAGACAGTAAAAGAAGGATATTTCTAAGTCATACGCAATACCATTACCCTATGCGACAGATGGAGTTGCTGAGAGCGAGACTTCCTAAGGCCACACACCAGACTTGTGATTAGGCAGACCCTTGTGGTTCCCCACATCATGCCCATTATTACAGATGCCATTCCTTCAGATCAGGAGATGCTAACCAGAGGTGGAAAGAATGCAGCTCCTCACACTTCCTTGTCACCACAAAAGCTGCAATTTTTTTCTTCTAAGGAGACATAATTTTTAAAAAAATAAAGTTTTACATTAAAATGAGAGAAAAAAATAATAATTTCATTTAAAATAACAATAAAACCCCACTAATACAACCTTGTTTTGATCCATTTAACACAGCCCCTACAGAATTACCAGTTACTCCAGCTGCAGCAGTTAGTACTCTGTATCTGTTTCAAGTGAGTCTCCACAAAAATGAGAACACAGCACACACAAACATGTTTGCTTACTTAACAGTCACTTGCTAAACTTTAGTTCAAGCATCTTTAAGGAAAAAGAAAACAAACAACAACAACAAAAGACAGCTAAAACAAAAACAGGACAGAACAATAAAGGTTTGCACAATTAAATTCTCATGTTTCTTAACTGGTACAGTTTACATTTGAATAACTTTAATACAGGGGTTTTGCACATAAAATGTTTCCATTAATTCTAAGGTGTGCAGAATTTGGTTTGTATTTTGCAAAATCATGTTAACTCCCACTAACAAAGATTAATTCTCACCAAGACTTCAATCTAACCTCATGAATCAATATTCAGAGGAATACTGAAGTGACAGAAAATAGTGAGGAGCATTGCTTGCTTATAAGTCCTACAGGTTTTTTCCAGCAGAAATGGGAAAAACTCCTTGAAATATACAAAAAAGGACTGAAATAGCTGACAACATAGCTTTTGGAAAATAACCACCCATTTGTTTCCATACACGATGCAAAAGTCAACAGTAAGTCAGTAAGTGAATAATTCATTGGGAGGATGAAGTTAAAAAGTAGAAATGCTCTGAGATGATACCAATTAATTGTTATTAGGTATTCATAAAGCAAAATTTGCTGTTTAACCCTAGGACTGTGTTTTTATCCAAAGACTTACTGCAGAATGCCCAATATCACCAAAGCATCTCTCTCCCTCCAGCACGCTGAAAGAAGC
>JAVHNF010055632.1:7025-19250 GCA_034783455.1 Micropsitta finschii
CAGCTGAGCTATCGAAGGAATCATGGGGCACTGCCCAGGACCTCACCCATCACACGCTCATCCAACACTGCCCAAGCTACAGCGCAGCACAATGCCACCATTCCAACAGCCTGATTCAGACAGCCTCAGCTCCAATGTTACAACGCTTGCTTATCCATTTAGCCCATCAAGTCATTGAAAGCAACACATAGAAAGGCTCTATAGGCTCCCAGGATTTCATCTGCACAGAATCACAGAATTGTTAGGGTTGGAAGGCACCTCTGGAGACCATCTTGTCCAACTCTTCTGCCAAGCAGGAATACATGTAGTAGGTTACACAGGAGTGCGTCCAGGTGGGTTTTGAATGTCTTCACAGAGGGAGACTTCACAAGCTCCCTGGGGAGCCTGTTCCACTGCTCTGCCACCCTCAACAGAAAGAAATTCTTCCTCATGTTGAGGTGAAACTTCCTGTGTTAAAGTTGATGGCCGTTGCTCCTCATCCTGTCACTTCCAGCAGAAAACATGCTGGCAGTAAGGCAGGATGTTTGCTCCCATCCCAGAGCTCACCAGGGAGCCTGAGCCAACCCTGCTGCCTCTTCCCAGCTCTCCCAGCACATGCGAGCTCTCAGCTGTGTGTGAGGGAGTGAATGCTGCTTGCAGAGGAGCAAACTGCCCTCAACCAGCTCTGGTGCCAGCGAGCTCACTGCCAGGCAGCATGGATGTGACTCCTGGCCCCAGCAGCAAGAGCCTTTCCTTCCACTGCACAAGGTGGTGCTGGCTTCAGCTGCCTCATAGAGCAGCCGGGTCCTCACCACCCTCCCCACAGCTCAGGGGCCACACGGTGCTGCCATCTCTTTCCATTTCAGACAGACTTGGCACAGTGGCACGGAAAAGCAGCTCCAAGGAAAGGGAAAGAGGAAAACCTACCTCTTGAGGGTTTTCTGGGTTAGCCACTTGGTCGTCGATGTCTGGCACCACTTGCAAAGGGCCACTCAGCGAGGACATTGACTGCCTGGGGGGAGAGCACAGCGTCAGGGATTTGGAGTATGGAACCCAACACCCCAGCCAGGGCAATCCCTCCTGCCTGCCCATGGCTGGACACCAGAGTGTGGCACAGCCCTGCCTGGCTGCCGTGCCACCTACTGCTACTGAAGGGTGCCATCCAAAATTCAGTTTCTCTGGAATAAAATCATATTCTAATCCCTAGAACTGTCCCCCACTCCCCTTTACTGGTTTATTTTAAACAGGATGTGGAACTCTACTCTTGCATAGGTAGGAGAGAAAACAGCCACAGCTGCAAAAATCACAGACTTCGCTTGCTGACTCAACAGGCAGCACAAGCACTTTGCCTGGGCATGCTGTGCAGCACAGACAGAAGGTCACAGGGCTGACAAGAGAGTGCTACACCAAGCAAACAGCACCAGGATTGATTTATGCTGGAGCGTGCTACTGGAATCTCATCCTGGTTGGTCCATGCCAGTCCTGGAGTCAGATTCACCCTCAAAAGCACCCCCCGCTGCATGTGTAGTGTTCCCACCTGTAATGGCATCTCCCGCTCTTCCACTCTGGATACCTCATGCCTGCTTTTACTTAGCAGAGAACACAGTACTAATTACTTGCAGGAAGTGTGTGCATTTGGCTGCATCTGCTTCTACAGGGAAGTTATCTGTGACCATTCCACTCCCTTTAAAAATCAAATCTGGGGAGCACAAGGGGGGCCCAGCACCAAAGGCCCTCCTGTAGCCCAGTCCTGTTCTGCAGTGTTACTGCTTTACAGGCTCCAGCCTTGGTCACAATGGCAAGCATTCACACAGGCCCCTCCAGACACCAGTGGTTGAGACACAAGATCTAAAGACTTCCTTTGCAGTTTTCACAGCCTCTCCTCTGGTGTCCTGCTTGGCAGCAGTCTGCTGGCCACAGCTGGAATAACACAGCCTGTGGCCAGAGACACCATGTTCCTGCCCCTCTGCTCTTGCACATACCATGATGCTATGATGGAGCTGAGGGAATCCAGCACTTCAGAAGCTGTCAGACGCTGCTGCGGATCCAAGACCAGCAGCTTTCGGATCAAGCACACAGTGTTTTCCGAGACCCGGCCATCCCTGCAAGGCAGAACACATGATGAGCCTGAGGGCCCGACAGGGGCAGAGGCAGCAGGAGCATGGACATGCTGAGAGCACAGGTGAAAGAGCCTCCATCACTCTGACCAACACATCCCAGAATCAACCAGGAGGTTGATTCCCTCTCCCTGCACCACACAGAGCCTTCCTCACCATTGCATGAGATGTCCCAGGCTCCTTGGTGTCTACTGCATGCAGTCTGCTCTCATCACTGCTGTGACCCGCAGGGGCTTTGAGTGAAGCCCCCACCAGCTCTGGCTGTCCCAGTCAGGCCCAGAGCACCTCCTGCACAGGGACCAGGAGAAGGGCTCCCCGGGCCAGGCTGTACTCACTCAGGGATGTTGTACTCGGCAGCCTTGATTTTGCGGAAGAGCTCCTGAGGTATGCTGTCGTAGAAGGGGAACTGGCCATAGAGCATGGTGAAGAGCACCACTCCCAAAGCCCACATGTCGCTGGGTTTTCCACGGTATGGCCGTCCTGCAGGGAGCAAGGAGACACAGAGCAAGAGGCTTTACAACACTGCTCACCCCTGCAGCCCTCACCACCAGGAAAGGCTCTCAAGTAACCTCTCGTGATCCTTTCTTCTAAGCGTGCATCGGAACGCTCAAGAATTCCTATTACAACACAAGAAACTCTTCCAAAGGTGCATCCTTTGGGAATCAGCAAGTTGGTTTCATCTCCACACAGGTCTCTTTTCCCTTTCCATACAGAGCAGGGCTATTCCTGCTGAATCCAAGAGCATCAAGTAACCAGACCCAGCACAGTACGCAGAGGAATTCCCACTTCACTCCCTTTCACCATCCCTGCAGACTGTCACTGCCAGGAACCCCTGAGGCTCCACAGGTGCATCCTGCTGAGAGTCTGAGTCCAAGGAGAAGGGAATTTAAGAGCCAGGCGAGGCAGGAAAGAAAGCCCAAGGATTCGTGTGCTTCTGGTGAAGAGCAGTCCAAGATTAATGCCAGCCTCACTGCACGGGAGGCTGGTGTGAAGTGCAGGCTAAGACCCCCTGACTGAGCCCATCGAGGTGGGACTCTGCCTCTGGGATGGATCCAGCAAGTGGCCACTGGAGCCTGCTGTGGAGCCGTGGAGGGTGCAGGAAGCTGCCTCCTCCAGAGGCATTCCCGAAAGCTGCTGCAGCCCCAGCACACCCTGGGGTTCACTCAACGGACACGCTGGTTTAAAGCCCCTTCAATCACACCGCGAGCCAGCGAATGGCAGCACGCACAAGGGTCAGAAATTAAACTCCAGTGCTGTGCCACAGCACAGGACTGAGGGAATGACTTCCTCTGACTCACACAGTGAGTCACTGCTGCAGCATTTGTTATTTGTACTAATTATTCTTTGCTTTATATGCTCAAAAAAAGGCACCTCTCCCTCCTCCTCCAGCTTTTCCTGCTGTAACATTTCAGCAGCCACAGAATGCAAACCATCTCTTAGCAGAAGACAGATTCTCTTGGAGGCTTCAAACAATGATTAATTCTTCAGGCGTTTTAGCTTCCTCTTGCACAGAAACGTTAGCAATAGAAACAGAGGGTTTCAGAGTCTGAAGGTGGTGGTGAAGCCTGGAATGTCCTCAAGTTAACTCTTCCCTCAGTGCTTGGAAGAGAACTGCAGACTGAGCCATTTTGGAACAGTGTTTGCAAGGGGGTCTGGCTGCACAGGTGCCCTGCAAGGAAGATCTCAGGCCAGGTGGTGCTGGAGCAGGATGCAGTCCTGTAACTAAGGCTGTACCATGCAGGGTATTGAACAGCCTCAGCTGTCAGAGAGGTCAGCAAAGAGCCTGTTCAGCTCCTTGTGCTTCATGGCCCACAGACAGGCCAGTCAATCCACCAACAAGAAAGCTGTGAGAACAAAGCGGGTGCTTGCAGGCAAACTGTGCTGGCTGGGAGGGTGGAAAGGATGAAGTCCAGGACAGAACAGTGCCCTGGATGAGCAGGAAGGAGCAGCTCCATGCAGCCTTTACCAGACACCAGCCACATGAGCTGCAAGTGCTCCAAGCTCCTGCAGAGCAGTTGGCTCGTGTCACCCATCTGGTTACAGGGGCCTCAGGATATCCTGCAGAACAGGAAAGGCCTGCAAAAAGCACACGTCCCACCTCCCTGCCTGCCTCTGCTCCCTTCCTGGCTCGGTCCTGCCCAGGAGGGAAGCAGCTTCAGACCTGCCTGGCAGAGCAGGACGGAAGAGCTCAGCAATGTTTGGTGCTGCTGCCTGTAAACCTGACAACAAACTTACAGAGGGGAGTCCATTGGGTGTGCAGATTTCAGGACTACCTCCCTCTGAAGGCATTTCTGAAATACAAGAGCTTGGGATACCAGCAATGAACAACTCAAGTTTTCAGAGTGTTTTCAGTATCCCAGATGCCATCCTTGCATAGATAAACGCACTGGCAAGGGTTCTTCACTTCACTGGCAAGGGCTTTCACACTACATGCACACCAGTGGGTGCTGCCCAATGCACTGCTTGTCCAGAAAGCAGTTGGTGCTGATAAGCTGATGTCCAGGGTTTCAGGCATCATCCAAACACTAGCTCGGCACTTTGGATGGATAACCCCTGGTGGGATGCATTGGAGGTGATTTTAGACTGCAATGTGTGGTCCAGCTTCATCCAAAGGGAATTTTATCTGAACAATATGCGACAATGCACCATAACTGAAGTGTACAGAGATGCTTTATAGGCACAGTCCCAGCTGTAAATACACCCTTCAACACTAGTCCAGCTCACCTGGATGAGAAGAAACTTCCCCTCAGTCACTACACTGACAAACAGGACCACCACTGAGCTACCACCAGCACAAAAGCTATTACAGCAGCAGACATTAAAGCTCATGCAAAAGAGCTTTATCCATCCATCCAAAAGAGCAAAATCCATCCCAAAGGGGAGGGATTCCACACTGCTCCACATGGCCTGCAAGGCTCTTACAGGGGGAATAAGAGAAGCTCCTAAAGCAACTGAACAGACAAGGAACCACATCTGCTTCTGGAAGTCCCCTGCACTGGAAACAGTTAAAAGGTGGGAGGACATCAGGGAAAACTGTTCTTTGCCAGACTCCTGCTTAAGGCCTCTGCTGGAGACAAGACATAGCCCAGACTGCTGCAGACAAGATACAGCCCAAACAGAACTGCTGGGCTGGCCTGGTGTCATTATCCCTTTATTTTTAAGTAACTCCTTTCCATTGGGTCAATAGTTCCCTCTGGAAACAAGCAGCAGCTGCAGCAACTGCTCCTCTTAGTGTAAGGCCTGAAATAAGCTGACATTATGGTGGGATTTGGACCGATTGCCTTTTAGGCCCAGGGATTTACCTGCAGCTTAAGCAAAGCCTCTGGAACAAGATTCAGGCATGGGAAACAGAACATCTTGTCTGCAGTCAGGCTTAGGAACTGGCAGGGAGCTTCTCATTAGCTTTGAAGCTCAGACTAGCCTTAAGAAAGAAGTTACACTCGCTCCTTCCCTCCATATACTTTCCCAGTTGGAAAAACAGAGCAAGCCTCATAACCGAATCCCAGTTAAGAGGCTCTCACAGGAGGCAGGTTATGTATGGGAACAGAACAAGGGTTCCTTGTCAAGAGCCACAGATAGGTGAAACGAGTGTGAAGTGCGGGGCTGAGGGCATTGCCTACCACTGAGCACATCTGGGCTGATGTAGGCAGGGCTCCCTCGCTGGTCCTTCAGCAGGTCATCCTCACTCACCAGGTGCTTCCCGAGACAGAAGTTTGTTATGGTTATTCGATGAGTCCTGCGGAGAATCAGAAGGCACCAGTGAACAAGGGGCATCCTGCCCAAGCCAAACTGCACAGAGGAGTGTGTCTGTGGGGCTTCTGGGGAAGCTTGAAGCCCTGGGAAAAGGCAAGGGGAGCTGCAAGATCAACTCCATCCCAAAGGGGAGGGATTCCACACTGCTCCACATGGCCTGCAAGGCTCTTACAGGGGGAATAAGAGAATCTCTTTTACAGCTACGGACAATGTCTACATCCAACCTGAGTGGCATGTGGCTGTAAGCACAGGGTGCTCCTGTAACCTGTTCACCTTGCAGCCATGCAGCTGCCCTTTGGGCAGCCTCCACAGTACCCTGCAGGCATCTCCAGCACCAGGACCTGCACTTGTGTGCTTGATGTTAAAGGAGAACTTTAACTGCTATTTCTCTTCTATGCTTACCAACCATCTCTAAAAGCATCTTCTTCACACAAGACCTTCTGGAAGCTGAGGGAAAATCCCCTAAAGAAGGACTACCCAAGCCTGGCCTCCACACATTGTTTTCTTATGTGTCACCAGCAGATGAGCTACAGGACCTTTGATCAGATATAATACAACCATTTCTGGGTTACCCAACAGTCCCTCAGCAGGACTGTGCTGGCTGTTTTACCTGATCTGCAGGACCGTTCTTCACACCCAAATATGCAGAACAGAGAAAGTCTCATCAACACCCAAAAAACCTCCTACAGAAAAGGTGAGAACTGCAGGTACACACAAGGTCTCTATTAAGATACCCCTGCTTCCTTAAGGTACTGCCAGCACCAGTTAATCAACGTGAGCTCATTACAAAACTACTATTACATCTTCCATGTCACTCAGATAATTTGGGTTTTAATGTACAACTTAAAGGACTGAGTAGAAAAACACTGTCTGGAAGATTTCTGTATTCTTCAGACGTTGAATAACACAACTGGTGCCTGAGAGAATGAATTAAATCCAGGCACAATAACCAAGAAGCATTTCCAGCAAGTCTACCAGACGAGTGAAATAAAACCAAGTGTGGGCTGGCAGTGGAGAGCTGATTATTAAGACAGACTTGTGTTTAAGAAGTGTTAGCTTCAACTGTCAAGAGACTTCCCTGGCTGAATAGCAATCTGCAGCATTTAAAAGACTAAGTGCTCTAAAGGACACCAAAATGTTCAGGGTTGTTTAGTTGCATTTAGTCACTGAAATCTGAGCTAATCTTTAACCATCCAAGTGGCTAATGGAAAAACCTGTGAGGCTTTCACATCCCCATCTTGTGGGTGACAATGAATGAGGGACCTTCATTAGCCCAGGGTGTAACTGGCCTGGTTTGGATGTTGCAGTGATCTGTAGCTACCTTCCTCCCCCGCCAAGAGGAAAGACCTGGCTCTGTTGTGAGCACGGCTGGAACAGAACAAACACTTCTGATCAGCCCAAATGGCTGGTCCTCTCCATGGTGATCTATTCTTACGCCTCACCCACCCTTTCTTATGACTCACTGCTGTAGAGGCTACAGTTTCCCTCACCAAAGCTGATGGTCTTGCTAGTAAAAAGCCAAAATACAGTATGCAATAAGAGAATTACTTTGAGAGCGTGTTCATAAAGCTTTGAATCCCTCCCCCTTCCTGGTAGTGGGGGCCCTGTGTGCAGCTCTCAGTGGGATGGATGCTCCACTGCACCCTTTGCCCAGAAAAGAAGGGAAGCCTTGTTTGTCTGCCTCTGCCTAGCAAGGAGAATCAAAGCAGCAAGCAGCAGATAAGAAATGTATCTCAAAGCAGCATTACAGAAACAAAACTACTTACAGGTGGCCCTGAGAAGCATTAGATGCTCTCTGTGTGTATGTGTGTGGGGGAATCAAGAAGTTCACTCTTGGTAGATAAAATGTTTGCTTTCAAACAGTAGTAGAAAGAAGAAAGAAGCAAGCTGTGACCACACTGAACCTGCATGCTTTGGACAGACTCTGGAAGGCTGCAGACCTACAGCTTTCCAGCTTTTTATTCGTTCCACAAACCCAGACAGTGTGAAAGAACAACGAATTCCACTCATTCCTAAAGTCAGTGCAAAATATTTAGGCAGTAATGTAATACTGAAGGACACAGCAGAGTATCTGAAATGGGACTTGCCAACTAAATCACTGCATATCCCAAGACAAGTGAAAAACTCCCGAGGAGCCACCAAGCAAAGCATCTGCTACCACCACACCTCTCACTCGTGTTAAACTCCTGCCCCATTGGGCTGGTCCCTCCTGGGCCTGCACAGCATCCCAAACACCAGTGCATTAGAAACCGGGGCTTGCATCAAACCCACTACTAGGAACAAGGAAGCTATTTCAAGCATAAATACAGACGAGACAGGAGAACCGTTGTTTAGATAAGTAAATATTTTACTGCTAGCAAAAACACAGCAGCACAACAGTCAAAGTTCGAACACTGCTGTGATTATAGTACAGGCTGCCGCGGTGGGAATTCCTTTAGCACGATGGAAAGTGAATTCTGGAACAGAACCACTTACCACATTCTGATTTGGTTTAATATGTATAAAATCTCTCTTCCAGATTTCTGAATAAAGTTTTGTTTTCAGAAGCCAGAATCCTCAAAGAAGTGCTGACACGGGGTCACTAAGCTTGGTGGAAGAGTGAACTGTCCTGGTTGGGCTCAATTCAGTTTTGGAGATGAACTCCTGTAAAACTGAACTGGATTTCAGCTTGCTTCCATTTCCCTCACTTTTCTCATATGCGAGCACTCAACTGCTGCCTTTGTGTTTGTAAGAAACAGAAGTGGCTCTGCAGACTTACCTTTTGTTTAGCACCATGTTTCCTAGTTTCAAGTCTCTGTGCACAATATTTTTCTGTAAAATATATAACAGCACAACATGAGCAAACCCATACTTGTTAGAGAGCTACAAATTCAATACCTGGCAAAAGCTCTCAGTATCTTTTGAAATCATGTCATGTTCACTCTCAGAAATAACCCTGATCAAGGTTCCAAGTCAGGCTGTGTCCCAGGTGCTTTGTGCACTTCATTTTGGATTCTGCTTAGACCAACAGAACAACCAAATCTGCTGCTCTGAACACAAGGACAGGCTTGACTGCAACCAAGAGACCTGAAACTGAAGTGTGCAGGCTCAGTAAGAGCAATACCATGAGCATTGCCTCGGACGACACATGCTTCACTGCTCTGCCAAGAAAGGATGGGTGTCCCTTCTCAGAGGGTAAGAAGTCAAACAGCAGCAGAGCCTATTTTTGTTACAGTGGTTTCTAGTTCATTGATCTCAAACTTGTAGCTTGAGGTTCTGCTCTCAGAAATCAATTCCTACATTATGATTTATTTTGCTTCAAAAGGAAATAGCTTGAAGTGCTTCCTGCATTTGATTAGCCTCTGCTCTCCTCTTTGACCACCCCTTTCTGAGGTTAACAACACTGTAGTTCACCCGATCTGCATTTAGTCCAGCTGGCCCCTCTCCACTGTCAACACATGCTGTATTATCATCCAGCAACTTGAAGGGAGGGGAAGGGAACGCTCTTTTATGGCTTGGGGCATGAGGTCTTTACGCAGAACACTCTTACAGGGAAACAGCTGAAACATCCATCCCCTGTAACCTCACCACTGCCCACACCAGGAAGTTTTACGTCTATTACACTAACGTGGGAAAGCACAAGGGGTAACAGAGACCTTACCTTATGTAATGCTTCTACCACTCGTACCACATCATAAAATATCACTACCGTCTCCCGCTCACTGAGTCTCTTCTCTTTAATGACATAATGCTGCAGATTGATCAGATCTGCTGTTTTGTCACTGAAGTCATGGGCACAGAGACAGTCTAACACGAGACAAATGCGTTTCTTCATTTTCCTGACCATTCTGTTTGCTTCTAGATCTTCTATAATTTCACAAGCTCGGTCCTAAGTGAGGCAAACAAATGAGCAATAGTTCAGGGAAGCTCTCTGGGATTATGTACTTGCATACGGAGCACTGGAGAATCAGTAACTATGTGGTGATCTCAAACCAAGCAAATGCAATCATAGTGCTAGATCTTTGGCCTGAGTTGGGATTTCAAAGAGAAGATACAAGATCTCTGCTTTAGAAAGACAGAGAAAGTCTGACTGGCTTCTGTCAGCACTGATACTATTTATACACACACAGAGAGAGCTTTTGATAAGACTTAGAATAACTGTATATTGGTGCATGCTCTGAATACCAGGGATCCAACATGTTAGTAACGAGAACAGGAATCTTGAGACACAGGAATTAGCAGTTCTTCCATAACATGAAGCAGGACACAGCAGAGTTGGACATTTGGCTTATTTAAGTTTCAGTACAGATGACCTCAAGTGAAAAGTGTGTCGATGAGATTTAACCAGCAAGCACAGCAATACCAACACCCAAACCAGTAATCCCTAGCAGCCCATCACATCTATAAACAGCTCTGAAGGCATTATCAGCCACCCAGTTCACACACACGAGACCCTGATCGGCACACTGACTAGTTTAACTTGCTGAAACAGTTTCCTGGCAGTCCGTCCCCCCTTCCAAGTCATCATAAGCCAGTACAGACACTGGAAAGCACAAATTCAGTTTCAAAGGGTGCTCTATGGGTGCAGATTAATTTGCCAGTGAAGCAGCTATTTTCCTCTTTGAAGGGGATGCTACTGAGCACCTGCCCCATCTTTAAATGTCCTCACATTTCCCAAATCTTGCTACATCCCATTTAACTCTCAAAAGCCCCTTCCACCCATTTGTTTGAAGCAGCAGTGGTTAACTGTGTGCTGGTAATTCTTTACACACAAGAATGGGGCCAGCACGAACCGTACATTAAACAAAAGCACTCAAATTTCTTCGGATTTTCAGCTCACACACATTCTGGAAAAATATTAGTATTTTCAAACTATCATAATTTATTTTTTCAGACTTAAAAGGGACTGACATAGGTTTCATACTGCAATTTTGATTGCAGTATTCCCTATGAAGAGACTTCTGGGCTTCATAAATATAAAAATCTTCTGATGTTTGAAGTCCTTATTGAAAATTCAAAAGGATGTAATTTCCTCTATAAGGACACATGGTGACGTGTCCTCCTATGCTCCTTGTCGGGAGCTCTTTGGTGACTGTTACCTGGAGGAGGTAAGGCCTGGAGGCTTCAGTCATCTTCGGGTTAATGGGAAGATCATGGTGTTTACAGCGCCACATGTACATTTATAACTCATTGAGAGCACCTATGAAAGGATTTCCTTTGGTTTTTTTTTTGTAAACTTGAGACTGTCCCTCCTCAGGGTGACAGGAGCTCTCTGGGCGAGTGCTGGGTCCCTGTCACTGCTCACCAGACTCAGAGGCAGTTTCATCAGTTGCAAAGGGACAGAAAGATGTACAGGCACTGCTGGAAGGCCCAAAGTGAACAGCACTAAACACAGCCCGTGGAGTCCAGAGGTCCTGAGGGGATGGTTCTTGCTCAGCAGAGTGGCTACTGGAAATGCCCCACTTGGGGCAGCAGTCAGCACTGCTGGAGCTGCCAGCTGGCAGAGGGGCAAGGGGTGGTTATTTGTAGGAGGTTTCTGTATGGGTTTCATGAAAAAAGACTTGAGAAAGGAAAAAAAAGCAAACTTTGTGGTGCTGCTTCAGAAGGAAGGGGTGCTAGGGAACCATAAGAGCTAGCAACTCCCTCGATTCCTGGGGGCAGCAGGGGCTGTCAGGAGTGGCAGGACATGGCCTCCCTGCCGGGGACCTGGCAGGGGGGGGAACGACAAGGGACACAGAGGGGGGCAGCTTTAGCATTGGGTACCTCGTTCAGGAAAGGCACCTGGCTTGGTGGGACCCATGGGTAGATCTGTGGGGAGCCTGAGACTGGCAATGCTGCAGCATTGCTGGGGCTGAAACTGAGGGCCTTGGGCTGGGCTGGAGTTGGGGGAGGCTCTGGGGGCTGGTCAGGGCATTCAGGCCTAAAAGTGCACTCAGGGGCCTGGCAGTACAGAGCTACTGCAGTAACAGTATGAGAAATGAAGTTAGGTATCAGAGAATTCCATAAAAGGGAGCATCTGATAAAAATAAGTATTTTTACTGAATGTGTACTTCACCTATGGGACATATTGTCAGAGGAAACCACTGAGGCCAAGACCTTAAAGAGCTGAAGAGGGTTTGGTCAGTTATATCATAGCAAGATTGCCCAGATATGGTATAATTTATGCCAGATTTCAGAGAGATTTTAAAGCATGTGTTACAGGGAAGAATTGAGTCTCTCAAGAGATTAATTTGAGATTTAAAGCAGAGAAAACAGTATACATATCAGGAGTGTTGCATCCTAACTAGAAAGAAGTTCAGCAGGAGGGCCAGGAGACCTCTTTGGATGGATAAGGAGCTGCTGAGGAAAATTCAAAGGGAAAAAGAGGCTTATAAAAGGTGGAAGCAGGGACAGGCGG
>JAVHNF010055637.1:5575-19292 GCA_034783455.1 Micropsitta finschii
CAGCTGGGAAGGGGGCTGGGAAGGGGAGGGAGGAGGAGGTTCCCATTCCTATTGCTATTCCCGCCGTGCGAGCGAGTCCGGCTCGCTGCGTGCGGGGCTGGCGGCGGGGCAGCCATGGCTTCCATGGCGGCGGCAATCGCCGCCTCCCGCACGGCCGTGATGAACGGCAACCGGCCGCTGGACGAGCGGGAGCGCAAGCGGTTCAGCTACTTCTCCTCGCTGAGCCCCATGGCGCGCAAGATCATGGCGGAGAAGGAGCGGATCCGCGAGCGCTACGGGCCCGAGTGGGAGCGGCTGCCGCCCCGCCAGCAGGACGAGATCATCGACAAGTGCCTGGTGGAGCCGCACATCCAGGCCCGCTACGCCGCGCACCGCGGGGCCGCCCGGCCCGCCGCGCAGCCCGCCTCCTACCCCAGCCTCCGCCTCAGCACGGGCCAGAAGGTGGTGCACTTCGGCGACGAGGTACCGCCGCGGCGGGGGAAGGGGCGCCGGGGCCCGCCCTCTCGCCTCAGCGCCCTGCCGGGGGCCGCGGGCAACACCCGAGAGCGGGGTCCGCTATGGCGGGGCCTGGGGGCGGGCGACGCTCCACAGCCCCGGCGGCGCCGCTCGGGCGGCTTCGCGGCTGGTTCTGTTCGCGTGTGCCGCCGCGGCAGGCTGAGGGGAGGGACAGGGTGAGGGCGTTTGTCGGCGCTGGCACCGGGGGGAGTTGCTTGGTGGTGGGAGTGATGCCTTTCCTGACTCCCCGGCAGTGCAGGAGTGCGGGATGTTAACACCCTCAGCGAGGGGACTTGGTCAGACCAGACCGTAGAAGCACGGAAGGCACCAAATCGGAGGAGTTTGTCTGTGATAAGCAGAAGTGACTTTAAAGTGGGTTTTGTGAAATGCAGACTTACAGAAGAGTACGGTACCAGCTCCTTCGAAAGCAGGGCACGGCCGTGGCTAGCTCTGGGAATAGTCCGTTGCTGAAAATGGGCTGTAGGGAATGTTTACATTGAATTAACTCTCTTCCTTTTTGCTTCTAATTTTAGACACAGTTAAAAATATAACACTGAAAACATTCCAGCTCTTGGTATTCTTGACACCTTAAAAAAATATAGCCTGTTCCATGTCACATGCCAGGAAAAACAAGGGTGTGGAAAGACAGATGGCAAAAAGTATGGATTTTGAAGGTTCTGAGAGCCGTCTGGCTAATGGCAAAGCATGGCAGCCCTTCTAGAAACCCATAAGAATAAGGGTACCTCGTCCAGAGCAGTGGGTCATGTTAGTGAGTGTGATCCCTTGAAGAGGAGGGTCTAACAATGCTTGCAAAGACCTGATGGTGCTCTTCAGATACTGTATTTCTTATTCTGCATATGAGATTTCCTTTGTTTTCTTTTCTTTTACATCTTGGTACGATTTCAGAGCCAGTACCTTTCACTATACTCTAGTACCTAAAAGTGACCTACTGTTAATTAACTTACATGGCTTCTACCAGAAAAAACAGATAGCTGCTTCTGTATTTGTGATCATCAATCCAGTTTAAAAAGAACATTGCTGCTTTTAGTCTCCTCACCAATATCCTTTGCTATGGGATTTGCAAGAAGCATTTGAAGCACATAGATACTTGGCATCATGGTTCCAAACAGCTTTGTGCTACAAGACTGCTGCCTGTGTTTCACCTGCCAGGAAAGTGTGACGGTCGGCGTGCAATGCACACATCACACCTAGAGTTAAAGAACAATATGGTCAAGCTCAGTTTTGTTTACTCTGTGATACTAGAAATTCTGGGTAAATATTTGCTAGTAATAGACCATAACTCCAGATGAAAAGGAGGTACAGAAGGACGCAAGACAGTGATTGTGATTGTGCAAGCAGTATTTGAAAGAAAGCCTAAACAATTAAGTTAGTTGTAGAAGTCCGTGACTGTGAGAAATACATATGGTCAGCCTTCCCAGTCTCAGACAGCCCTGCTGTGCTTTCTGCTTTGAATTACGTGGATCTGGAAGGAAAGTAAGCGTGTTGTAGGTTGTTGTGCTGCGCTGTATGAAAATAATAATTTCCTCCTTGACAAAACAGCTAGAGATCCCAACTGAAATTTGGCAAGTTGTTTTCTTTTCCCTCTTCCCCCAAAATATAGCTATGATACCTATAACGTTGCTGTTAGCATTTGTGTAGTCATTAAGCAAAGAAAGCATGGTTCATAAAAATGTTTGATGCAAAGTGTTTAATTTTGGAAGCATCTGCCTCTGCTGACTTCCTCCTTAACTTCCAAGCTGAAGTTAATATAAATCATATTTCTGAAGAAAAGAGATTCCACTCGTTTTGGCATCTTCCATTTCCATTTTAGTTCTTCCAACTGCACTATTGAGCCTTGTAGCATTTCCTGGCTCCTCATCTGATAGCTTCCTCTCTGCCTGCTCCCTTGCTAACATTCAACCTGATTCTTGGACATTAGCCCTGGCTCACTAATTGTGCCTTGTCCTGCTGTTACAGAGCCACTGCAGCCACTCTCTTGCCATTTCAGTTCAACTTTCCAGGCTTGCAAATGCTTCACCTATGGAGCTTTATGATTGTGCTGTCTTCTGGTCTGACAGCTTACTGAAGCTGTACTGCTGCTGTCTTGTGAGACGTAATGGCTGCACACACCATGGTCACCCAGCCTGCGCTCCGGGCAGCTAGGTTGGTCCTGGCTGCTGTCCCTGTCTCATGGTGAACGGCAGGGAGATGGAGAGTAGTCTGTGTACCTTAGAATCACTTGTTGATGTTGCAGTGCTTTCAGTGTGTGTGTATTGGTCTGGTGATGTTCTTGCTGACACCTGCTCCAAAAGCTTCATGTTTCCAGCCACAGCTCATCTTCCCTGTTAACTGATGTTGAAATCTGTAGTGATCTACCTGTGCTTGCTTAAGCATGGAAAGTTGATATCTTTCACCTTGTGTTCTCTGGAGGACTTGGCAGAAAACAAAACAAGGATGAATGCTGAAGATACTGATTTACCCATCCATGACTCTTACCATTTCAATCCCATTTTCATGCATGTGATCACTTTGATAAAGTGGTCCAGAAGATATATATAGTGGTCTCCTACCTCTGGACAATTGGCTCTCTTTCCCGCTCCCACCTTTTCCCATATGTCTTTTCTAACACCAGGCTCATCTCCTGAACTTGTAAACCAGGACTGTAAGTTCTCAAAGTGTAGGCATCGCTTACATTTTCAAAACACCTTTCAGTATGGTGGCTGTGTGGGAAGGCGGCGATGGAAAATAGATGTGCAGTAACAGGACCATGGCATCCTGTAGCCATGATCCAGTCGTTTCGTCATGATTGAGCACTGCAGCGCCATGTGTGACTCTTAGCAAATGCCTGGTCTACTGAGTGCCACTGTACCTTCTCTTGTCTTCACTGCAGCATTGCTAGACATGGAGTTAGTAACTGAAGCTGTACATGCACTGCGAATGCAGTTCCAAGAGAGGATCAGTACCAGGACACCAGAGCTGCCTTTTTAGTCTCGCATCTTGCTGTCAAAAAGTTGAAGATCTTTTAAAAAGTCTCAAAAAGCCTGATAAAAGAAGTGGAAGTACAGGAATGGGGCTCCCTGATTCCCCAGATGACACTTGTCTCTCAAGCACAGAGTTGGGTGACACCCAATTCACTTAGCTTCTATTTGTGTGCACCATGCTGTCAATGGTGAGGTAGCATGCAAGCCATTATGTGTCCACTGTTGGCCTCACAGTGTCAAGTTAAGACCTTTATATATCTAATATAAATGGGCTATTTTTGGAATACACCATAAATTATGAGCCATCATGAGAGGAATAAGTGGAAAACCAGCAGTGTGTGAGAGGCTACCACCTTTTGGCTCTGTAGTGGTCAGCTTGTGTTAAGCATCTGATTTGATATTACTCGATGTCACTGAATTCTCCTTGTTTAGTTCAGTGAAAGGTAGTTTAGATATTCAGTTTACAACAAGTTCTCACTATTCTCTTAGTACTGTCCCCCTATTCACAAGTGTGTGGCATACACATGGATTTAAGTTCTGATTTTCCTCCTTTTTAAGGGATATTGAGTATTTGAGTGGTACTCAGCATCTCAAAGGATTTGACTTGAAATAACTACACTTTTAATTGAAGAAAATGCCACATGCATTAGTCAGTAGTAAACCAGAAAGAGAGTTTGGTTAGCTTCATTCATTATCTTTTAACAGGGAACTTGACTTGGCTACCCAAAGGCAGGTAGGGTATTTGTTTTGCTTAGCCTTAAGAACTTTGGCACCAAGCCAAAAGATCAACCCTTTTATCTCTTACTTAAAAATGCTTTAAAGTAACAAATATTCTATATAGCAAGAACGTTTATGTTGGGACTTGCTGATTACAGACTTGTGCTTTAAAAAAAACCCAGAAAATGAAGGGCAGCTTTTTGAGCACAGGTAAACCCCAATAACCAGCAAGTCTTGTTCTGATAGCACCTCTAAGATGCGTTTGTTGGCAGGTTTGTGATTACCTGGTTACTGTCCCCTGCTCTGAGCAACGGTCATGTCAGATACCCTGGCGTGTTTCTACCAGCGTCTTCCATTTTGAAATTCAGATGCTCTTTTGCAACAAGCTGCCTACATATAGCAAATGTAATTTGTGATTCTTTTTTAGATACTCTGCAGCTGGTTATTGAAATCAAGTGTATGACCGGATTTTTGCTTCTCTTTCTCTTTCTCCTTTCTTTTTCCAGCTCTGAAATATGTAGCGTGAGGCCCCATTTCTTACAAATAAATTCTTTAGCACTGGTGAACAAAAGTTTGTTTATTTGCCTTCTTTCTGGAAGAAGGCTTCGTTGTGTGCTGAAACAACAGCTGACCAGATATGGATCTTTTCTAATCTGGGTTGATGAGAAATGGCCTTGAAGCTTTTTTCTCTAAAATTTCCACTCGTAATTTACTTGTGTGAATATGGAAATAGTTGATGCCTTTTCTCCCATTTTCTTCAAGCCTGTGAGAACTTGTGTATTCAACAGAAAGCAAAAGTTCTTTCTCAGATTTTGTTGGTGATAAGCATGAATCAGGCATATCAGTCAGGAAACTGTTGAACTGTGTTGTTCTCCTGCTTCTCATTTGGTCCTCTGCATGTCCTGTGTGTGAGAGCACAAGAGATGGAAGCCACAAATTTCCTTCCCTTCCCTAGCAATAGACAAAATCTGACAACTGTCTCCATCCTAGCTTCAAGTACGTTTCAAATAACCACAGACATCAACTCCTTGAAGCTTTGTATCCTCAAACCATGTCTTACCCTATTTTATCCTTTACTAGATCCCGTGGAAGATCTCTTGAATGTGGGCAAAGCTCCTCTAGCTTACTGGCTCTGAGGTGTGCTGGGCCATGCAGGCTGAGATACAATGAGACATCTTTTAAGAAGTAAAATCTATGGTCCTTTTCTTTCATGGAACTGCTCCTGCCTAACAAGTGTCTACTACTTCCCTCTATTGAAATAATCTACGAAAGTCTTAGATTTTGTCTCTGACAAAAACTTTTTAACAACTGGTGCCAAAATACCATTAACTCATTTCAGGGGCTTTTTGTCTGTCTAAGCTGGAGGTTGAGGTTACAAGTTGAGGTGCCAACACATGCAATGGGGTTGAGAAGACATCAGATTCTATGAAGTGGGAAGCTGACTTCAGCTTCGGCCTGTAGGGAGTGACGTATCATGGTGCATGGCAACCTCATACCTTCACTCTGCCTTTCCCATGCTGGTTTTCTACCCCTCTGAGGGCAGCCTTTTGTCAGCAGGGCTTGCTCGCAGTAGCAGTGTTGTCACTGTGTTGAGAATATGCAGGGAGAGTTGGGGAAAGAGGTGTCCCTCCTAACTGCTGTCTACGATTGCCTTAAATGCAGGAAAATAAAGAACTGGCTGTCTCACATGCAGGATGAGAATTGTCTTGGCTTGCTCCCAAATTTGAAACTGGTCCACAGCTGGTTTGCATGTCCTGTAAATGGCAGGAAGTCAGAGCTTCCTTTGACCTCCTTAGGTAAAACCCACTGACATGCGTACATGCCTGGAGCTTTAAGGTGCTTTGACAGGGTGAAGGTGCTTTGACACTGCTTGCTGGACTTCATTTCTGTTCTTTACTGCTGTGGTTGAAATCAAGTACTGATTTGTCCAGACCACATAGGGACAGAAGGATTGCAGTCCTACCTTGTGTGTGACTCAATCCTGTGGCTGGGCTCTCCATTCTCTCATCCTTCCTGAACATTGATTACTGTCATGTGTGCTTCAGAGATGAAGTGCCAGCTCCACCATTTTCAGAGGCAAAAGATGTAGTCCTAAAATGATTTTGAAATAATTTGATGCTCACATGCTACAAGGCATCCCACCTAAGTGGTGTGGTGTTCCCATGTGATCAGCAGCACTCCACAGTGCAAATACGGATAGAACACGTACTAAAAAGCAGACTTATGCCCTTTGTTTCCCTGAAATGTTAATAAATATGAGCATCTATTTCCTGGAATTAAGAGAACCTCATATTACACTTGTGTTCTTGACAAAAGTTTCCTGTACCAGATTTCCTTTTTGGCCAGAATGTGTGGTCCAGCAGAGCCCAGGCCTTTCCTTTTAGATGATCTCTATCAGGCCAGTTCTTTTTCTCTATTTTCCCAGAGCATGGGATCACTCTCCTATATACCACAAATACTGTGTTGCTAGAAACTGTGTTTCACAGATGAGTAATAGTTGGAGAATGACACATTTTCGTGTTCAGGAGGTGGTTTCAGACACTTCTAACTGTGATTTCATCGCCCTTGGCCAGCAAAATCTGTCAAGGTGGTAAAGGAAGAGATGGCAGATCAGGAGAATGCTATCAGTTGTGTGAGAAATGTATTTCTATGAAGGCAGAGGTCAGAAATAAGAGAAGGGCAGTCTGGTGAGATGTGGGATTCCTGTGTTAGCTTTAAACATGGTCTAGTTCTGTTATTCTCTGAACAGCAGGAGTGTGAAACAAGCACTGCAAATCTTGTTCTGTCCTCTCCATCTCTGTGCATGGTTACTTACAGCCTTTCTCTTTCCATTTGCTGTTCTGACTCCTGTTCTTCCCTGAAGTACTGGGGTGTCCAAGCAGTGGTATGGAGGGGCAACTCATTACCTCTACCAGCATGAACATCTAATGTACAGATGAGTCTGATCCACCACTAGGAATAGAAGTGTGATCATTTTGTTGCAAATCTTGAACAAATGTGAACATCAATTATTTACTTATTGATTTTTTCACCCCTTTGTTTTTTTAATGTGGGTCATGTGTATTTCTGGAAGGCATGCTGTGTGTGAAGAGATTGGTTTAAATTTCTCAAATTTAGATTATTTCTGAAAAAAATAGCTTCTTAAAAGAAGCTATTATATTTAATAGCTTAAAAGAAGCTATTTCAGATTGGGATTTTACTCTGGACATGGTGTGGTTCTTTTGACAGCATTGAATACTTTGGAGTGATTGTCATTGAAGTGGTGTAATGTGTGTCTTGTCAGGGCTGGATCCAGCTGTGGTGTGGCCTGATGGCCACACAGCTGTTGCACTGCCACGTGACTGCCTGGTTGCACACGTTTTGGTCTGTGAAGAGGTGGAAATGGGACTTTATTTCCTTCCCTAAGGCCTCTGCTACTCTTCTTATTTCTGTCCCTGTGTGTTGCCAATGGCTACCGAAGAAAATGGCTAGTAGAAAACTGGAAATATAATACATTTTTAAAGCTATTTATAGAGAAGCTGTTTCAAGAGGTTTAGACTACCTTAAACCTTCATGTATTTTGTAGGTTAAATTGGTATACTAACTGATAATCTTCCCTTCAGAGAACTTGCTTTCAGTCAGTCTTAAAATACAGTCAGTGTTCTGTATAAGTAGTGCTTCCACCTTTTAGCCAGTTCTGTGGTAATGGTTGTTATGCTTCCAGCAGTGCAATGTAATTTCATTTGTGTGGTGCTCCTGAGCAAGTAATGCTGCTCTTCTAATTTTTAGTCATTCTTGAATTTTATTTCAGGACATAACTTGGCAAGATGAACACTCGGCTCCATTCTCCTGGGAAACAAAGGTAAATATGCAGCAATTTTATTTTTAATGTTGGTTTGTCATTTTGTACTGTTGCTTGCGCACTTACACTGTCTTCGTTTTGAGACTTGACAGCAAAACATCACCTTTATTCTGTGAGAGCTGTGTAAAGTGACCATCCTGCAAATGAAACAGGACTGGTGTCTTTGATTTACATCAACAGAAACACAAAATGTACTTCATGGACCAGTGTTCTGGCTTCAAGGGCAGGTGTAATACTGATTCATTACAAATTATTCGGGTTTTTTGTTGTTGTGAACTTTTTAAACAACTTTCTGTGTTTAACAACACCAGTGTCTCAGATATTGTATAAACATAACTGCATTTCACTTCTGACATCAGGAGTAAGTAGGTAGGAAATGTGGTGAGAAAGTACAGATAGCTAATAACTTCATTGCATTCCTTGTTAAAGCCTTGTCTTCAGCTTTTTGTTACATGCTAGAATGTAATAAAACTTGTTAAGCCTGGGGCTATGCTAGAATTGTGTTATTTCTTCTCCAAAAAATAATGCAATATAGTATTTTTCTATGGTGGGTTGGTTTTGAGTTTCATTCCTCTCTTCCCCCCTGTACCTCTGGTGTTTTGTTAAAGCATTATTTATGATGGGATTCTCATAAGGCTAACAGAGCCGGAGTTCTCCATCTTTCTGAATCTGCAGTGTGAGGAAATACGGTTGCACCATGTTTGTAGCTTGAAGTTTAATTCCTCTTGAAGAAAGTCTAGGATCAAAACCACAGCCTTTCTAAACTGGGTATGGTGGGCATGGTAAGTTTAATCACATTTTAAACTCTCTGTTTTCTGGCTTTATCTGCCAGAGAAAGCTGCTTTTCCCCCGTTTCTTCCAGTTTTTGCCCTTGAACTATGTAGATAATCATGTCTGACCTTACAAATATAATCTTAGCCTAATGCAGAGTAATTATTTAGAAATGCCAGTGAATACTAAATTAATCCGGTTGACCCTAGGCGACTTGTCAGCCGTCCCAACTCAAGGTCACTACCGGTAGCTAGCACCCCTTCCCTGCTTTTCAGATACTAATTAACCTATAAATGGATGTGACTCTTTGGTCCCTGTAGTCTAACAGTGCTGCAATTTAAGAGAAACCAGTGCCAGTCTTCACTTGCATTAAAACCCCCTTACAAGCTGTGGTGGTTCAGGAGCCAAGGATTTCCTGCAGTGGAAGTCTGGTAGCTCAGGCAAGCCCTCCTGTCTTTCAGGACCCTTAGGAGAAGCCGCTACTGGTTTTTAGTGTAATACTAAAGAGGTTTTCAGCATCGGTGAAACTGTCAAGAAAAGAAAAGTAGTGAGAAGAGTGTAGAGCTCACTGACAGTAGGGTGAAATAAATAATATGTTGGAGACGGCAGTGTTGTCTCTCCCTTACTTTTTGGTGCAAAAGCTGAAACTCAGTTTTGGGAATGTGATAGCTGTAATCAGGCTTCTAGGCTCTGTCTTGATGGGATTTTTAAAGTTCTGAATATGTGAACTTCTGGAGATAGTGCTTTGTGTAATGCACTGACCAGTGATCTAGGATGAGATGCCTCTGCACTTAAATGGATTTTCTCTTAAATTGATAGTTCTTTTCTTTTAAATACTTGTATGTCTAGTGAAGTGCTTTTCAACCAAGCCCGTGGTTTATCCCTTGCTGATTAAGATTTATTTTTACCTTCTTCCTGGTATCTCAAGATAAGGGACCGAAATGGATAGATGCTCTTGTTTCATGGTTCTCTGAAATGAATAGAGGATCACAGAATGATATGGGAACACTTGTGCAACTGATGAGAAACGTAAGATTGTAGGAGGTTGCTTTAGAAATAATTGTTACAGCTAATCAAGCTGTGCTTCCCTCTGTTTAACTGCTCCCTCCTTGCTGACCACAGAAAAAAAGCTGTGCCTCAGCTATAGGTTGAGAAGTTGCAAGAGTTTTTCCTCTAGCAAAACTCTAGAGAGTTTTGTCTGGCTTTACAGGGTGTGTGTTGATTGGATTGTGTGGGTTCTTCCTTTTGTTTTTTCCCCAGTGCCTCATACTGTGTCAGCCTTTTAGCCAAATCCTTCAACTGCTGAGTCTTCCATTTCTAAAGGTGGAGATCCTGCTTTGTGCTTACTCTTTGATCTCTTCCCTAACCAAGTACTTTAATGAGATAATTATGGAAGGCAATTTCTCCATGAGGTACTGGCTGAGGAAAAAGTATCCTTGCCCAATTGGTCCAGCGTGGGGAAACAGTGAAGAAACCTGAACGAGCTGGTTAATAAGGTTGATATGTTGTAATGCACGTTCAGTGCCTTTGGAGCCAGAGCTGTTCCCACTGTTACATAAGACTGTCAGGCTCTTCCCATTCCATGAGCTCTACCCTGTGATGGGTTATTCTTTCCATAACATTCTTTTCCCCAGTCTCCCTTTAATGCAGAGTTTTTGGTTTCATTATTGTTGTGATGGCGAAATTCCTTCATTCTTTTGCAGCTTTGCGTGAATGTGCTCTGGCTTACCCAAGGAAGGGAATGTGGTCTTTGCCTTCTGATTTTAAAGAGAAGGAACAAACAGAGAAGTAAATCAGTAAAACCAATAGGCACCTTTTCTTGTTTGCTTGTTTGTTTTGACATTGAGACATTTCAAATGCTAGTATTTCTAATAGAAAACTGTAGCACTTCTCAGAAGGAAAATTACTTGGGAAGCAATGAGTTCTCATGGCATTGCAAACAAACTGACTTTTTAAAACTAGAGATTGAACTGGGAGTGATTTGGTTTGTGGGTGGAGCCCTTACGGACATAACATATCTTGAAATATGAGTTACATTTTTAACAGAAGCTAAAGCCAGATTTATGAACTTAGGGCATTCTATTTATGTCTTCAGGTTTAAGTGAGATGAAAGCTGCCATTTTGGCTGAGTTTAGCCTTTGAGGTTTCTTGGTTTGTTTGAAGTAAAAAGTCAGTGAAACTCGGCACGGACCCCAAGATATAAATGGAAAACAAGACTCGCGCCTGGGCTGGGAAATAAAAATTCTCTGCAACTCTTCCTGAGCTCAGAACTTTCTGGTTTTGATGTGTTTAAAAAAAATAAAAATTAGGAGTGGGCGGAAAATATCATTTCAGTCTGCCACCTCAGCTGACATCCTGAATGCACAGAGCAGCATGGGAACAAGCTGCTCATAATTCATGCTCTAACTGCAATAGGGGTTATTCCAAATGCTTAAAATTGACACATGCACATCCAAAAATTTGTTGGTCTTGACACAGGAAGAATAGTTGTGAAGGCAGCTTTAGGGAGTCCTTTTTGTACTTTCCTCTTTTTAACTTCTAGCTTTTCCCTCCTTCAGCTCTCCTACTTTCAGCAGGCCCTCAAATAGTTGTTGAAACCAGAAGCATTTGAAGTGTGTTTAAAAACAAGCAAACCAAACGCCAAAAGAGAAAGTGTCAAGCTTCAATCTCTTCAGTAATCTGGTTGCTGCCTCCCTGTCTGAATTCCTTAATTATATTGCATGGAAGTGATCTGATGATCATTTAGAAAGAAAACAAAAATATGTTACACTTAGAAAAATCGTGTTTTGCAAACCGTTTCCTTTATCTAAAAGACTAAATATCCTTCTTTGTACAAGTTGGTTTTGGATTTTTGTTTGCTGTTGCTTTTTAAATATGAAGAAAGTAGCAGAAAGAATTTATCCCTCCTTCCTTAGCAGCCTGCTGTTAGAAATTTTGTTACAAACCATACTTCAGTGTGATTATTTTAATCAAGCTGGCATAAATGGCAGTGCTTCCTTGGAAGGAAAGAGAAGTGATGCCTGAGGTTTTGGGGTTTTCCTTCACTTTTTGATCTAGACGACAGATGTTTAAACAGTGCTCTACCATTGCTGTTGACTATTAGTTCTTGAGCAAAAAAACCCACCAACTTGTGTTACTAGGAGCTGTGTTCAGGGTTTATTTTAATCTTCATTGCCAGATGTTCTCAGCTAAGGATTCAGTTACCTGCATCAGTCTTTAGACAGTTTATGAGCATAAACCCATGCACATACCTGATACTGTCAGTATGAGTTTGCTCAGGCTAACCAGTGATAGTGGCAGACTAAACTGCTGCTCTTACCACCAAAGAGCAGATCATTAAATTCCCTCCGAAGCTCCATACTATATAGAGAATCATAGAATAGTTAGGGTCAGAAGGGACCTTAAGATCTTTGGCGTTGTCTTCCTGTGTGAATGAAAATTACTTAGATTGGTTTTGAGTGCTTTGCTCTGGTTTTGCTCTCACAATTGGTCTCCGCTGACCTAAGGATTTCTTTCTGACTCTCAGGAGAGCCTAAAAACACCCACGGTGTGCACAGGAAACAAAGCAAAAACTGCAACTGCTTTGGGTCCCATATTTATTTTGGTTTTGTCCATTCAGCAAAGCAAAGTCATCTTCTAAATCACTTTAAACTTGGCTTTCATACCTCTGCGTATCAGGCTGTGCTTAAAACAAGTTGCTTTTGACAGTGTTTCTGCAGTCATAGCCTCAACGATTTGGATTTTTCAGGCTGCCAAGCAAAACAATTTGTTTTGGCTGTGTTGGCTTGACTGTTTAGTAAAATACTACACATTCCTGATAAGTGAATAAGATGCTTAAAAAAAATACCAACAAAACCCAAAAAAGCAAGCTCCTGCGTTCTTTGTGCTCATCTTGTTTTTAATATAAACTTATGAACTGAGTCCTGATTTTATACAGTATTACTAAATCATTTTGTTCTTAGTGTGCGATGTTTCTCTTTTAGAATACATGGTTTCCCATGAGTATGTACAGCCGGTATTATGATTTGTTGGATTATCCCTGCCTTGAGACTGAAGTTATGTCTAAATTTTTTAATCCTATAAATAGAATTCCTAAGTACCTTAATACCATCTTTTAAGGAAAGGTGGACACAGAACTTCCTAAACCCCACAATGTGTAATATTACTTATACTTATTAGACAGAAAGATGATCCAGGACCTAGTGATCCTTTATTTTAACCCTTGGAATGGTTTGGGACCAGAGAGATGAGACTTCAGATGAGAGAAGAACAGACTTCTAGGTTTGCCTCCCCATCCCCCTTAATGTGTTGAGAATGACTTTCTCATGCATTATCTTGAAAATACTACTGCTGTCAATAGCTTTTATTTGAATTCTGATAACTTTTAAAAATTGCAGTTGGGATCGTACTGGCCTGTCTGTAAACTCTCAAGGCTTTCTGGGCTGAACAGTTCCCAGAAACACAAATGGTGGGGGAAAAAGTATTTGTATTTAATTCTCTAGATGGGGAATTAACAGTACAGAAACTGCAGCTCATTCATTCAGTGTCATACAAAATCAGTGAAAGCAGCTAGAGACCGAAACCCTATCTTGAGAGTCCCAAACTCTGCCTAAATGGCAATTCACTTTTGACCGTCAGATCTTACCACCCTATAAGCGTTTGCTTCCCTGGGGTGGCGGCGGGTAGGGTGCCACAAGGGCAGCTCTGCTGCTAAATGCTCAAGTGCACAGCACAGCTCACAGCAGTTCTGTCTCTGCCTGAGAAAGGCAAACGTGGTACTGCCACCATAAGTTTGGTGGGGGCCAGGAGAGGTGTGCATCAAGATATTCTAATGGCTGGCTGGCTAAGGGAAAAGGAAATGGGTGGTTTTTTGGGGGGAACAAAACTCTAGGGTGGCAATGGCAGGGAAAGC
>JAVHNF010055660.1:0-12848 GCA_034783455.1 Micropsitta finschii
CCATCCTGAGCTATTACCCTCACAGCCCCTGTGACAGAGGTTCTGCCATCAGCCCTGTTTTAGAGTCTGGAGATGCAAAGAGTGCCATTTCAGTACCCTTTTTGAAGCCCCAGCTCAGGGTTAGATATTCACTTCCCACAGGACAACGTGCCCAAAATCCCAGAGCCAGCTGCCTTGCCTAGACACATGGAGCTAGCGGCAACGCACACATCCCAGCCTTACTCTCCTTAAGCTTTCAAATGCCTTGGCAACCCCTATAGTTTCTGCAGCAGATTAGAGATGAAACAGAAGCGCACAGATCCCAACAGAAGAAAGCTATTCCCTTGGAATCCCAAAAAGGAATTAACACCTTAGGAACACTTTAGGAATACTGAAAATGGGAGCTTGTGCAGAGCAAGCCCTTTGGTAGCACCTCCAAGGGAGAAGACAGGATGTCCCACCCCTATGAACCACTGCTCCAGTCACCTCAGCCCCGTAATGGGCAAGTGCTGTCCATATGGGGACAGCGGTGGCCAGCCGGTGTCCCAGCCTTGAGAGGGCCCTGAGCAGGAGGCAGATGGCCTGCAGACTGCTCCGTGACACGTCTCCAGCCCCATCTCTCAGTTGTGGCCGGGCGTCCCCGCTCACGTGGCAGCAGAGGGGAGGGAGAGCGCTGGGTCCTTGCGTGCACATGGGATCACAGGAGAGCTGCCAAGCCACAGATGGACTTGGCCTCCTCCCTGGCATCACCACCCAGCGCGGGGCTCACTGATCCTGAGCAGCGCCTTGGCCCACCATGGCAAGAGTGCTGAGCGGCTCGGCGTCTCTGTTTAAAGCGCTTTTCCCCCTTGCTCCTCACCACCCTCAGGGTGTTCTGCAGCTTGCCCCTCTCCATGACCACACAACTCCCGCCAGCAGATTTGCTGTGTATTACAGGGCTTTCTCCACTGTTGCAAGAGAGGAAGGTGAAAACCCATGCTCTCTCTTCCTTTTAAGGCTTTGATCATATCCATGGGACCTATGCACTTCTCCAGTTGCTTCTGGTGACCTTTCAGGCTCTGGGAAAGCAGGTGCTGTTTGTGAAGCCTTTACGTGACTGTCGCTTTGTTTCCCATGTATTTATCTTCTTTAACCATGCGGGTCAGGCAGCTGCAGGTACAGTGCAATATTCATGAGAGGCTCTGATTTATGCAGGCGCAAGACTGTGCAGGGGGATTACAGGGCACTGAATGTTATATGCAGCTTTAACTTCTTTTCAGGACCAAAGGATACAGCCAGAGTTTCTCTAAGTTGGAATTTATGAGAGCCTCATTCATGCACGTTTTAAAGGGCCCCTGTATCCCCAGCCTTGCAAAGCTGCTGCTCTGAAGGATGGGGACAAGCAGCTTGCTCAGCCATTGCCGGTTAGCAAAAGCCAATGTAAAAACACAGCCAGGGCAATTAGTTTGACACCCAAACGGCCTCTGCGTGCAGAGTCGAGGCACTCGGGCAGTATTTATGCAGCATTTATGCAGCCTCAGCACTTCTCTGAGTTACAGAGGCAGAAAGAAACTCCATGAAATATTTAGAGTCTAAAACCTGAGCAGGGATTTCCATGCAGTGCGGTGCCAGCACTTAACTTCGTGGCTTCTGAAAGCTGCTCCAGTGCAAACAAAGGAACAGGGGATATTTGTGGCAAGTCTGGGCATCATTTGGGCCTCCAAACTTCCCGTTCTGTGCTCCACACTGACACAGCTCACCCCTGTTCTGACTTAAACTTTGCGCTTAAATATATCCCTGTAACATAATGTGTGTGTCTGATGCGGTGAATTGTCCAGTCCTCTCCTGCTTTGGGCATTACACGTTGACTTACATGTACTTGCATCCCACATGGCTATTCTGGGGAGAGAAATGATTCTTTGGAAAGTCACCCAAGTTTTTGTATTGGAACTGGAACCTTTGGTACATTCAGAAACCTGATAATGGGTTTCTGGTGGGAGACGCTCCCTAAACACCAGTTTAAAGCATTGAGCCTGGCACTCTGTGAGTGTCTCCAGCCCCAGAGTCCCTGGCAGACGGTGGAGGGACCTCCTTCATTCTCCATAAGCACAGTGAGAAGTCATTCCCAAGCCTGACAACTCAGAACAAGGCTCATGCTTGGCGTTGCAGGATGGGGTCAATGCATGGTCCTGCCAATGAACCCCAAGTCCTCATCCTATGAATGCTGCTGTTGCAGATTTCTCCAAGTCCAACTTGGGGAAAAAGCTTTCCCCACCTCCTGCAGTCAGCGTCTTCAGCTTCTCTTTCTGCAGAAGGGGAGCTTTCCATCTCCCCTCCCTGCCATGCCATCCAGGAAAACAAAAAGGCACTGCTAACATCTGCTCTTTTCTCCTCCTACACGCAGGCTCTTTCTCGGCTCTCTATTAAACCCCTTCCCACACAGCGGCGTAGGCAGGCTTTATGCACATACATCTCAGCGTACAATCCCTCCCATCCCTTGGGAGCAGCATGTGCACCAGTGACTGGGAAAGGTTTATTTTTGTTCTTCACTAAGACTTTGGTTAACGGGCTTCTTGGGCTCCAACTGCACCTACTCCTCTAGTGCTCAGCCCGTACACCGTGTAATGGCAGGGCTGACATGGAAGCTCATGGAGACACTGCCAGTGGGTGGAAATGGATGCAGAGATGTATGTAGAAGTTTCCCATTGCGGTGCGATGCTCAGGTGCATTTACTTCTACCAAGAGGGGTTACTAAGGAAACAAGGAGCCATTTTCAGGAATAAAAATAGCAGGTATTTCTAATGAGCAACGAAAGCTATACTTGTCCTTCACCTTTGATGTGATGGGGCCTGTTCTTTGGTCTCTTGTAATTGAAAAGTGTCTGATTTCAAACCTTGTCCCAGTCCTGTCCCTGGGGCCCACAGCCATGGCAGGGTGCCGAGCCTCCACCATGAAACACATGAGCTCTGAGTCACTCCAGCTCTTGGCAAAGGGAAGAGGAGAATCCATCTGGGCTCGTTCCATCCTGAAAAACTTGCCATGTTTCGCAATTTGCACATTCTTTCTCCTCCGATTGGAACGGTTTGACTGCTCCTGAAGCTGGCATGGAAAAATCCCCATCAAAATAGATTGTGCAGAGAAGTTTCATCCGAGAGGTTCAAAGCTAAACAAAGCCAGCTGCTGCGTGGAAAGCTCTGCAGAAAGATGCTCAGCTTTTCCCCACAGCCCTCATCAAGCCTGGCTGACAATTATTGGTTTGTGTGTACGTTGCATCCTAGCTAGGATGGGGATAAATTTACGCTGTCAACAAGGCAGGAGAAGAGCAGAGGTTTGCCTGAAGGGCACATAATAAAGGCAAAGGTTCGAAGGCACTGGAAGAGGTAGGATGTGCTGCTCTGGTCTCTTCTTGCAAGGCCCAGAGGCAGGATCTGCAGTGCTGGGCTCAGACTGTGCAGACAGGAATGGAGAGCGGCTGATCCCCAGCCCACCTGAGGCTTGCTGAAATAAGTGATTTACTGGGTGAGAAATAGCAGTTATCCCTGGAAACACAACAAGATGATTAATTGCACGGCGAGGCATTGATAGTTGTGTCAAGAGTGCCTACTTCATAACATCAAAACAGAAAGGGTTTGAAGGTAGAGCGCTACTCTACAAGGGGAAAAACTTTCTGAGTTCAGAAATCAGATCCACAGACCTAAAACAATTCGGAAGAGGCTGTAAAAGAAACATGAATAGGAGCAACATCATTAAGAAGGAATGCTTCAAAAGGAATTCTAATCCCCAAGTGAAGTTCTCCAGTATAAAAGAAAGTGGGTTTTTTTATTCTAATTGTATTTCCTGAATAGTGTGTTTAGTTTGGGGGGATGTGACACAATTGTGTATTTCCCACCATTCAGAAAGTATAACTCCTCCAGTTATCACAAGGAACACTTGCTCATTAAAGAAATCAAAATCTAAGCTTGCAAACCTGCTGCCTTTTGCAGCGTGATTAACTTGCTGGCTTCCAGAGTATTTAACTCAAACAAAGAGAAAGTTCAAAGAGAATGGTTCAGTTTATCTGAGTGTGTAATTCTTTTTCCTGGGAACACAGAAAAAATACCACATAACAGTTTATGTTGGTTTTGATAGAGGTACAATCCCGTTAGATCACACCCAGGCCATCCTGAAGACATGCTGCTTTTAGGCTTTGCTATCAAGCAATTTTAAAACCCAGTGCACTGGAAGCTAATTCCAGAAGAAAGGAAAGGAAAAGATTGTTTTTCTTCCACTTTCCCTATTCTTGCTGACATTTGTGTGCAAATGGCAATTGGGATAGGGGAGAAAAGAAAGAGGTGATTGTAGCAACGTGTCTATTTTGCAGCAGGAAAGGGTCGTGTGTTTTGAGTCTATACCATACCTGGCAGTGACAAATACCGCGTGTCCAGCTGTGATGCTTTCCAGTGATATGAAAGGTGTTCATGAAGCAGATCACGTTCTTCTAGAGGGATCAGTGCTTTTCCTACAGGGAAATAATAGATTTTACCCGAGCACAGAAACTGCTCCCATCAGACTGGATACAAAGGGCTGATCCAGAGCTGAAGCCTGTGAAAAGTCCCCAGGGCAGCCGTGACCTCGCCTTCTCTTGCAGGAGAATAAACTGTCTTTACCCACCTATATTTATCCAAGGGGTTGCACTGCTTGAGGCCTCTGTTTCAAATATAGCAGCTCCAAGGCAGGTCCCTGGGGGTGCGATGTGGTTACTCCTCCCAGGAAAGGAGTTTCTCCTCTGCTGATTTAGGACAGGTTAAAAGTGGTGGCACCGAGGATGAGAGGAAATGTAAAGGAAGTTTTCGGTAGGGAGTTTCAAAGCTTGCTCCAGTATCCTATATATTGCTTTTAGGAAGCGTTTTTAACTGCCCTGGAATACAGCTGCGCAGTGTTTCCAGCAGTCACAGGCTGACCTGGGATACCGTTATTTCGCAGTTTTTAATTAGAGTGAAAAGTCCCCAAATTATGGCTTGCACCGAAGAGTGGTTTGGGTTTGGGTGGTGCGGTTTGTTTGGGGTTTTTTGTTGTCTTTCACACTATGGTGCTGTTCTAAAGCTGTACCAGTGAGGCCAGCGAGTGTGGTCACAGCTTCCAGCTCAGTAGATCCTTCATTGCTTACCTGGGAGAGAGGGAAGAGAAAATGTTTTCCTAAACAGCTCCGCAGGACACCTGATCTCCGGGCAGGTATCACTGTGCTGACCTCTGCATTGGCACCAGCACAAAATGCCCACTGGACCTGCCAGACCTCCCGGGTTCACAGGGTGGTCAGGACAAGCAAGTGATGGGAATATTTTTGGGATGAGCTGGGATTCCCCCTGGGATCCCAAACAGCACGAGCAGTCTCCCTATTTAAAATGAGTTTGAAGTCACAGAGTACAACACCGGCCCGTTCAGCCCCTGATGGCTGCTCCTTATCCAGCTCAATGTGACTGAGATTGAAGGCTGTCGATTAGAGAGAAACGAAGAGCCCCATGAAGAAGAGTTCATGGTTAAAACACCACTGGAGTCTGCCCAGATCCAGGTGATGTTTCCTGCCAGCAGCATGGCCAAAACAGCCCAGCTTCAGTCCCAAAGTGAGGGTGGTGAAGAGCTGCAAAATACCTGGTTTTGAAAACTACTTGTAAAATAAATACTGAGTAACCCAGGCTTCACCTGAATGCTCTGGTTTCTTAAAGAGGTGCAGCCCTAAAGCCCTGGCTGTGAACAAACTTCATCTGAAAAGTGTCACAGAATCCAGAGTAGTTTGGGTTGGAAGGGAACCTTAAAGCTCATCCAGTTAAAGCCCCTGCCATAGGCAGGGACACCTTCCACTGGAGCAGTGGAATGTCCAACTCCAAGTCCCGTCCAGCGTGGCCTTGAACACTGCCAGGGATGGGGCAGCCCCAATGTGGTGTGCTTAGAGCATTCAATTAAAAATGAAAAAGGTTGTGTATGTTATCCCTTCGGTGAGGAATTATTGCTGGAATGAGGAACTCAAATGAGTGAAGAGAATGTCTGCTTTTTGCTTTCAATTTTTAACTTTTTATTTTTATTTTATTAAAATACACACACACACCCCTGAGCATTGACAGCGTTGAAAAAACCACTTTTAACCCAAGGCAAACCTTTTGAGCCTTCAAGAAGTGCTGGCAGGGAGCAAATGCTGCCATCTGCTCTTACTCCTGCATTGTCTGTGTGAGGGTTTAACTTCAGCCCTTCCTTGCTGCAGCCATTCCCTGCTCTCCATGTAAAATGGGTACACATTAGCCTGGATCTGACGGCACAAACCCAAAAGTCCATGAACTTTTCAAGGCCTTTTTTTGGGCTATTTCACTTTTCCACATATTCAGCATTTTGTTACTATGCACTTGATATTGGGTTGGATGCTGACGGGGTGATGGCCTGTGGGTTTACATTTAAGCCCATGTACAGCAAGGGTCGCTAAAGGATGGGTCTTGTATCCCAAAGGAAGCAGGGCTGTCTTCAGCCTGCACATTTCTCAAGAGCTTTTCCATGAGGCATCGCTGAGCCTTCAGAACAGGGTTTTCCTGCAGTGGCAAATGTGAACACGCAGTCAAGCCTTCTGCTCTGCTGCAGGTAGAGCTGGCCAGGGCTGCTAGTGACCATGAATCCCAAGGGTGGCTCAGCCAGTGGCAGCACAGGACTCCTTTTCACTTGCCTCCTGCAAACCTTTGTGCACAAACCTTGGGCACAAAGCATGTAAAGCCAATGTGGGAAATGCTGGTGTTGAGCAGACCTGACAGTTTCCATTTCCCCAAGCATCAGTGCAGAAAAAAAACCATAATGAAATTAGTGGATTTATCCCACTCCAGCAATGGGCCAGAAGAGCACCGTGCAGCTCAGCAATACCAATGGTGACTCTGATTTTATATATTTAAAAGGCTTTAAATTTTTGCAGTGAATTGCACAGGAAGGAATTTTATAAATTGCTCATTTCCATGGTTGTTTCTGATAAAAATTCAGAATCAATTTTTGAGGAAAACGCCTTGTTTGAGACACTTTATGGCAAGCGCGAAGCTCCAACTCATCTGAGCCAGCACCTGAGATTTATATGGGCAGTTATAGTTAATAGGAAATGCAAGTCTCCTAAAGAAATAACATTTTCTTCCTGAGCTGTTGAGGATCTCTGCAGACCATAAATGATATTAAAGGTCTTGTGCATGCTCAGGCAGGTATCTGGACAGGGGGTTGGGGTTTGGGTGCCTTTTTCCCTGGGGTGCCTCAGCTTGCTCCAAAGCTCTGCATGGTTTAGGCTCAGACAAGCACAGGAACAGCCCCATTTCCTTCTGTTTGGGGTCACTGAGTTTATGCATCCAAGCTCCAAATCAGCCCAAGCCGATGCGAAATGCTGCCAGCATGGCTCAAGATTTGAATGTTTGAGTCTAACCAGGAAATCTCCTTTTGATGAAAGTCAGGGGAGGGGAGAGGGTACAATCTGTGTGTTATGTGCACTTCAATGACTCTATCTCCAGTGATTTTATCTGCAGTGAGTTTAGCATTCAAAAGACCTGTTAAAGAAAGAAGAAGTAAAGGTTTGTAAAGCAAATTTCCAGTTCATGTAAACTGCACCAAAACTTTACTATTTTGTATTGTTTACTATTGCTGCCAGGGACGCAGCATTCACTACCTCTCTGGGCAACCTGTGCCAGTGCCTCACCACCCTCACAGTAACAGACTTCTTCCTTATACCTAACCTGAACATCCCTTCTGTAAGTTTAAGCCCATTTCCCCTTGCCCCATCACTACATCTTCTTGCAAACCACCTCAGTGACATTGAAGCTGAATCAGCTCAAGTCATGGTCGTGTGGCGCTGCTCTGGGGAGGAACCCCACGCTGGGATGGGAGCCTAGAAAACCCGGAGACACTTGTCTGTGGTGGAGGTGTGCATAGGATAAGTTTGGATTTGCCCAGAGCTGGCTTGGCAGGGCTGAGAGATGAAGGTCATGAAGTAAAGGGATCTGGGGTTATTTATACACGGGGCACCCGCCACTGAGAGCAGCAACATCTGAGTGGGAGCTCTCCCAGATGGAACCCCCGTGCACCCACAGGCACAGCCCACCCTAGGGTGCTTCAGTTAGCAGCAGGTTCCCTCCTGCTGGGGTTTGCAAATAACCCGCTCTGGGACAGGTCTGAAGGGGAAATGTGTGAGGCTTGAACCTGCCTGACCTGGTGGCAGCACTTGTGGCATGAGTTAGTGGGGGGAAACCCGTCGCAAATCAGGTCCCTGGGGCTGAAGCATCTTTCATCTGTGTGCAAATGCTGAACTAGCACAAGTCAAAGTTTCTTCTTTAGAGCCCACTGCTGGTTTGTGCAATTTAATGATTTCCTCACTTATTTTTGTAGTTATTTATTCCCATCTTCTAAAGGCTCCTGGCTCTTTAAGTTTTTTGTTAATGATATTTTCTGAGCCTGTTTTCAAATTAAATGTTAATGAAAGATGCCTTGCTTGAGAGGATGGGGTTTGAGGAGCACTTGGGCCTTACTCAGCAAAAGCACTTTATTACGTTGAGTTTAATTTCACAAAGCAGTTAAGCACATGCCTAAAGCTAGGCATGTCCTTAAGTCCTCTGCTCAGCCAAGCATTTAAACACGTGCTTGCTTTAACCAGAGACAAGGGACTTTTAGCATATGCTCAAAATACTCCCGTATCCTGAGCAGCTCTGGCACACTGTTACCTTCCTGCTTTTCCAGAACTGGTGGATCTGTCACACTGCTAAAAACATTACGAAAAGTAATCCTTAAAATATCCTATTTCTGGTAAAAAAGACGCTCTGTCCCGCAGCGTCCTCCCTGGTCTGGGTCTGCAGGGACCATTGCCAGGGCCAGGAAGGGAGGGATGCTTTCCAAGTGAGCGAAGCTCTGTGGTTGCTCTGACTGGCGTCTTGCTCTATATTTGGATGTTGTTGTACATGCAGAGTGCATGTCCCTGCCTGAAGCATGTGGGTGTTGCTGAAATACAGATAAGTGGCCAGTGCCACACTTTGCTGGGTGCCTGTGAGCCCCTTTGTTGAATGTGCCCATTGTGGTGGTAGTTCCTACAACCCCCTTTCTGCTCTAAGGCTTTGGGAGTGTTAGCATGTTTAAGATCAGACCTCAGTGGGGGGAAAGCTCACACTGGAGATGTTCTGGGTAGAGTCTGGCAGTTTGTCATAACAGTCAGCAGAGGTGGTCTGATGCCCAGTCCAGCAAAGCCAGGCAGGATGGGATCAGCAGGGTTACCCCTGGGATCACCTGTTTGGTTCTTGGGCATCTCCTGTGCTGAGTTTCTCTGAAACCCAGGAGATTGGCAGCACTCAGACTCTCAAATCAAATTATCCTGGAAAGCAGGAAGGCTCCAAGCCCTGGCTGCACCAGAAATCAGTGTTTTCTGGGATTCAGTAACAGCCTTAAATCACAGCTTCTGTAACCCACATCTGGAAAAAGCACCATTCAGATTTTTGGTCCAGAGTTGCACTGTGATGCAACCATTCAAGAGATGCCCTAAACACAGTACCAGTGGGCAGAAAGGGTGACACCATCCTGTGTGTTATCATCTGGTGTGTCAGGCACCATCACCCCTGTGAGTAGGCACTCATCAGCCGTGGATAAATAAGTTCTTTCTTTCTGTATTTAAAATTAAAGATCCCTTTAAGAACAGTGCATTCTTGCTGCCATCTGCTTCCGTGCTGCTCTGTTGAGGTCACAGAGGGTACAGATGAGCATAGTGGGTGCTGGCTCCCATCCTGCGCTTGGAAACCAGAGGAATGATGAAACACAACTGTTAGAGGGGTGCTTTGGGTTCATTCACTGGCACTTTGGGTAAAAGCTGCATTTTCCAGCATAAGGAAACCCCTTATTCTCCCAAATAAAACCAGCTGCTGATCAGGTAGCTCCAGCACCAGGTGAAGGGCTGGGGACTGGGAAAGGAGAATAAACAGATAAAAAATGCTGGTTTCCAGATGGGGATGATCCAAGCACCGCAAGAAAGATGAGACCCATTCCCAGCTATCCAGCCAAAGCTCACCCTTAGGATGGGACAAAGATCCAAAGAACTCTCAAATGGTTTGGATTCAGGAATTCACTCTGGTTGCTGAAGATGTCATTCCCTCCTCACCTGCCTTGTTGCTTGCCTTGGCTGCACAGCTCTATCAGTAGAGACTCCCTGCCTTTTCTTTCTGCCAAGGCATGGGGGACATTTAACAAAGCACATTTTTTCCAGACTATATTCCTTCTCTGCAAAGCTCTGGGCTATTCCTGGCTTTTTAAAAAGTCTTTACAGAGAGGGGAAAAAAAAAGGAAAGTTGTTTGTGGTGCTAACGGTATGGAATGAGCTAAAGCTTTATGCCATTTTTAGCACTCTTGGAACAGAGAGAATTGGAGGAACTGAAAATATATGCTTAATCGCCCCCAGGAAAGGCTGCCATAATATTTTGGGTTGCATAAGCAAACGAAATTGGAAATCTGGAACGTATTCAAGACCTTTTGATCGGGGAGCTTTGCAAGTGCAGAAAAGTAAAAACACAGACAGATGGGGATTAGAGTTGAGCATCAGGAGAATAATTTCCTCTTTTAATTTCAGTTCCGCCAACATATAAAAAGCATTAACAATCCACTTACGTAACGTGCACCCGAGCCCAGCTATAGGAGCAGGGATGCTGGGTGTAATGAAGCCATTACACAGCCCGTGTTTGCTGCGTGGAGGTAGGAGTCTCTTTGCACAAGCAAATGAACAAACCCCCACACACACACACTTCAAAATGTCCTGGCCAAAATTAGAACCAGTTATCGAGGCTAATAGGAGCTGCAGGGGGTTCAGGGGAAATTGGAGCCTGCTCTGAGACACTGCTGGGTTCACAACATCCAACTGATGATGACTTGCAAACCCCAATCCATCCTGGTTTTTTCTCTATCTTTGTTACTAAATCAGCTTCAGTGGGAGAAGGGAGATTAAGGCTGAGGAGCAAGCGGAGATATTTGTGCTGATTGTTTGATAGTGGGGACAATAGCCCATAACATACTTTGTGTCACTCTAATAGTAGGATCCCTGAGAGCAGGCACTGCAATGTCCAGAGGCTGGTAAGAGCCCCACAGAGCTGAGACTGCAAAGGCTGGCAGAACGGATGAGATTTCTGCTCTTGCCTGTTTTCCTCTTCTCTGGGGATATTTTTGCATACAGTGGATGATGCAGAGTGATGCAGAAAATGTACTAAGAAAGAGGATGGTCTAAATAAGACCGCTTACATTTTGGGATCAACTAACCAGACATGGCTCCTCAACAGGTTTTGAAGAGTCTCTGGTACCCCACAATATCCATATTAAGAACTATTTGCCTACTGACATCAGCTCCCCAGACTGCTGATGTCTGCAGCCTTTAGATAAAAGCCTCTTCTTCCAGGTAGCTATTTTTTGTTAATGTTCTTTTTTTGCACACAGATTGAACTGCAGTTACTTCTGCTTGTATTTCACTCTTATCACATGAACTTAGGTGGGAGTAGGACTGAGATTTCACAGACCGGTTCTGCTTTTCTTCATTTCAATTAATATCGCATATGGGAAGACATCTGTATTTTTGGCATTGCTTTATGATATTCTGCATAGGCATGAGCTCAGAGGAGCTTTGAGGAAGTCTCTGCAGTGGGAGTGGAGCTGTCCTGGGTGTTTTCCTCCCACCTTGAGAAATCCCCAAATTGGCCAAGACAAACCCTTGGAGCTCTCCTACCAACCGCCCTTGCTCCAGCCCCTTGTGGGAAGGATACAGCAAGGAAATCCCAACCTCCTGGCAAACCTGGAACAGTGTCTGAGGCATCCGGTAACCTCTGCAGATTAACGCTGCTTGGAGGCTGCTGGTTTAGGTGCTGCACTGGGCTCAGGATTTGGGAATACACAGATTCCTACTGAATCATTGAGCGAGCGCAGAGCCCCGCTGCTCATTGGAGCTGGGGACCGTGGTTATTTTTGGACCACAAGAAGACCACAACAACAAGAGCCAGTCATGTGTGAGCGATGCTCTCCGGGCTCATTTGCTACAATAAATAAATAAAAACAAGGCAGAAGCATTAAAAAATGAGGTTTTACACATGACTGGCACGTCATTTCCATTCAAATGGGTTACACCGTAGGTGCACATGAGATCATCGGCTGCTATTTCAGGAGGAAACCTCTACTTATATAAATGTCTGATTATACAACTGTCATGGAAACCAGGGATGATAAAGATGCATTAGATGAGCTTGTCCATTCCCTCAGAGTGCAGGATTGTTCCTGGTGGTTTATTTTCTGCTTGGGATTGTGAGAGCTGAGCAGTGGCTGCTGGGTGTCTTGCTTGAGAAGAAATGATTTATAGTACGAGCTGAGCTGTCATTTTCTAAAGGTGATTTGCTTTGGAAACTCAGCTATAGAAGCACTTAAAGCCACTGGCACCATCCAGCATCCCTCACACCAGTCTCCTCCAGCCTCCTTACATGCTCAGAGGACCATTGCTTTCATTACCTAAAACACATGCCAGAGTCTTAAAACCATTTCTCTAGCATTCTGCCTGACCCTTCTTTACTTCTGATCCCCAAACTCTGTTGTCTTTCCAAATAATACTCAATTTTCCCTGTTTTTTGCACCCTGCCAGCATGGCCCTCATTCACTGCTGTTGCTTAGCCAAGCTACACAAATTTAGGTCGTCTTAATCTGTTCTCATAGGTCAGTCTCTCAAGCCATGCTCATTTTTGCTGCCACGCAGGGAAATCAGCGGAGATTAGTGTTTAATCTTCTTTCCCTGTTTAAAGAAACCCCAGGTTCTGTGTGTGTTCAATGGTTTTCCTGGGACTTGAAATTAAAATGTTTAAAAATAAATGTACTTCTATCTACTTTTCCCAACGTTCACCTCCAGTTCC
>JAVHNF010055660.1:24740-39807 GCA_034783455.1 Micropsitta finschii
GCCAGGCATAGATCCTTGTGCTGTCCAGGGGCTCGTGCTTTTGCTTCCTCCAAAACAGTTGATTTTGGAGTCAGCTCCCCATGAGAAACCGGATGCAGCTCCTCAGTTGCCTGCAGACTCCAGCAGACCTCCCTCCTTTGGCTGCACGCATCTCCTGTCCTGGTGCCTTGGGATGGGACTCATAAACATGCACCTCCAGATGCTTCAACACAGCCCGGAGCAGGCAAAGCTGCCACATGCCAGAGGTCTTAATCACATCCCCAGGCATGCAGGAGAGTGGATTAATTCAGATCTAACCCTTATTAATGCTACCTGAAATGACAGGTTTGAGCCTTGGCACCTGTGAAGCTGGCTGGCTTGGGGCATGAGTGCAGGAACAGAGGAACTCGCTGCTTCTACAGCACTCCTGCGGTAAGACTCACAATTACATTTGAATCTGTTGTGCTCTCTTCCTTTGCAAACATCTGTCTCTTTTGCTTTTAGGAGCCATTAATTGCTTTATTTCCCTATCAGATTAGTTTGTTCCTCTCACTGTAGCTTTTGGCTTTTGCCGCTGAATGGGACCCAGGAGACTTGAGGATCAGGACTGAAGACATGGTACAACACCAAAAGGGCAGCTGGTGCTTAGCAGACACCACAAACCACTTAAAATGTCTTTTGTTTATTAGCTATTGTTCAGTTAAATATAGTACCTGTAGCTTGAACAATGGGCAGTGGCAGAGTACGTGCTTTTTTGTGCAGTTATGGGCTATTACTGAGCACCGAGGTGCAGCTTTAACAGCGGAGGCCAGAGGCAAAGTACAGCACTTTGCCTGGAAAGCCAAGGTAATGCCATTATAACCAGCCCATTAGCAGAGCCACCGAGGGCAGGACGGAACTGATGTTTACTGCCTTTCTGTGCACCCACAGAGTGGTGAAGGTTATTTAAACAGCTTTGTGCAGGGAAAGGTGGATGTCAGCAGAGATTTGGGCTTCCAAGCCATGGGATGGGAGAGGGAGCTGTGGGAATGTTGCTCCAGGAGAGAGGTCCAGGGCACTCTGGATGGACCACCCACTCTGGGCTCCTCTTCCTCCCATGCCAAGGTGCTCCAGATCCCAAGGAGAGCTTTCCTAACCTCCTCTGAGTCAGGAAGGTGATTTCTGGGATGCTTGAGCTGGAAGTAAGGGCTCTGCTGCCCCTGATCTGCTGGGACCCCAGTTCCATCCCAGCTCAGCATCACCTCAAGCTCCCTCTGCTCTTCAGCTGCCTATGGACAAGGAATGGGGCATTTTCAGACACTTTACCAAGTGCTTTCTCAACACTTGTGATAGGACTCCAAAAGGAGTTACTGTTTGCATCCACCAATCCAGTGCTTTTTGGACGCACCAACTGAACAAAATGTGAATTATTCTTGCTTTTTTTCCATGAATTTCCCCTGTTCTGAAGCTGAATGGAGTTTTCTGATCTAATTAGCCCTCTTTTTCCCAAACAAATATAATGGCTTTGAAAAATTGCCTGTACTTTTATACACCCGACATCTGGGTTTGATAAAAAACCCGAAACTTTCTAACTGCTACTTGTGGTCTGGAGGAAGGGAGGGTGATATTTAGTACATGATCTTTGCCCTCATTTTGAAGAAAAAAAACCCAAACCATCAATTCTGCTGCTGGCAACTGCAAAAGCAGTTAGGCTGAGCTCTCTTTTAAGTGAACAAACACTTATGGATCTATTTATACCTGCCCTGAAGCAGACTACCGTAGGTGGAAATGCTGTAATTATTTCCTTTCCCTGCTTTCCACTGTCCTATACAGATCTCCTGGAGCAGCTTGTTAGCAAGTAAAGCTGTATATGGTGAAATTAAAATCAAGCCCGTATTAATAACCACACCAATTTGACTAGAAATGACTAAAACTGGCTGTAACAAAGGTGAGACAAGCTCGAGGGCTGCTAAGAGACAGCTTTTGTTGCTTAGCCCCATCTATCTAAGAAGGCTGAGAATTACAAATGATGATAATGGCTGGCAGCTGAGGGGGACAGGGACCTGATCCGCAGTGATGGGGAGATGCAATAACAAATATCCTGTGCTCCTTTTTCCATCGGTGCACATTTTCAATCTAATTCCCCTCCCTAAAGAGTCCCTCTCCTTTGCTATCATCCTACTCTTCTCCCTCCCCCTTCTCCCTTGGTTTGTCTCTCAGAGCAGATGATCTCTTCCCCTCCCCAGGTTAACTCTAGTTTCAGTATCAAAGATCATTTAAGCTGAAAATAGCTTTTAGTGAGTCCGTGTTACAACCCAGGGGTGTCTGGTCACCAGATAGGATCTCCAGCTGCCTCTCAGACAGCGTGTTGGAGGGTTATCTGCGTTCCAGTACTCTCAGTACTATGGCCACAAGCCATTATGCTTCATTGCAATTCAGGAGGGTCGTGGACTCAATTACAGCTGATTATGGACCAGGTGGGAGGAGCTGATGGAACAGGGGAAAGAAATTCATTAACATTCAGCAGGGCAGCCTGTTGTGTAAAGAGACTGTTCATTTTCATGGAAAAGAATAGGATTTAAGTGACCATAGATTTTTATCACTCTCCATTGGTACAGATTATTAGGAAATGGCTAGTGTTAATATTTACTATTTCCTTCTGGGGTACATAGTCCAAATTACTCAGTTATGAAAATAAGCCCTATACTGTTTGAAAGTATGAAATGTTGCCCAAGTATGAAGTCATGATGCTTCTGGAGCAAGAGGATGGATGTGCTATAAATCTTTTACAGCACAAGGGAATGGCACCAGTGAATTGCGAACAGAAGGTGTATCTGCAGCAGCAGTTCGATGTGCTCAGTATTTTAGTGGCCCCCTAAATGTATATGAGCATCTTTATTTTGGGAAGATTAAGCATATCTAGCAGAGTGGTGGAGGGAAGGAACAATGAACTGGCTATGAGGAGAGCTATAACGAGTCTCTAAGGAGAGTCCTAGTAGAGATTTCAAAATCCTCACTACACTTGAAAAGTAAATAGACTGTCTTGATGGCAGGAGATGCAAAAAAGGTAGCAATTCAGTGAAGTTTTACTGCAGTATATTTTGGAAGATCTGCCAGATGGCTGGCAGCAAGACTCTTAAAATCTAACTTTTTTTCCCAAGCCAGCTATATTATCATCCATCAGGCAGTCACTTTGGACTGACATTGCAGAGCGTGGCTCTCCTTTACGTTCGCCTTGCTCCTGTTTATTTCTAGCTGATTTATTTATATCTGGAACTGATACAAGTGGCACGATTTCTTTGTTTCATTAAAAGATTCCTTGATCTAAACTTTAAAAGATTTGTCTTCAGAGAGATCAAAGTCAACCAAGTGTATGTCTGGCATCCCTGGGTTCTTCTGATATCCCAGTCTTCAAGTAAATCTGGAAAAGGCATTTTGTTGCAGAGTAGTAAGCCATGGTGACTAAGTTAAAGTAGACCTGGCCACTGAGTTCTTGCATACTAAACCCTATCATCCAGGCTTCTTAATTATTGTTTTCTAAGAGGTGAAACAGTCTTGACAGAGCTTGCACTGTCAAACGCAAGTCAAGGTAAAACCCAGTGCCAACTGCAAGCATGGAAAATTACTTCCCACTGCCCGGCAACTCACAGTCAAGCAAGTAAAATACGATTTGCACAGCTGAGCGGAGGCATTGTCAGGGTGCTAACCTAGGAGCCAAGCACTCCTAAACCCCATCTGTCACGACCTGTTGCCTGCTCCTGGGAAAACTGCATGCAGCCAGATCTCTAAAAGAGGCTATTAATTCTGGGTACCTTATTTATTAATTCTGGGGAGTGAATCTCCATGCCCCCTGATTCCTAGACCCAGCGGTGGCATGCTGTGACCAGGACAGAGCTCTCATTCCTTTCTGTTGCTGGAGGGACAGTGGAAGCTGTTTCTTCCCATCTTAGCTCAATTACTCCTAGAAGTAGCAGGTCTCGAGTGACCTCCTCAAGCCCAGCTCCGTGTTACCCGCCAGAGCCATTGAAATGGTGTTTGTGGTGCTTTGAAGAAGTAAAGCTGAATAGAACTACTGAATGTTATTGTGCATGGTTGGAGTATGTCCTGGATATGAATCATCTTGCTCTTTATGACCTACTGTCCTAATTGAGAGTCATTTATTCTTTAGACGCTTGTCGCTGTCTGGGCCATACCTTTGTGCAATGAAGCAGCAGCCTGGAGCTGCAGGTGATTGTCCAGTGCCCTCGTTATGCGACAAATTAAAGGGGATTTAGTAAACTGACATGCTGAATCATGGATCCTCCCCAAACGTGACCCCAAATCCCTGCCCCTTTGTTTTGCTGTTTTCTGTGGCAGGGTCAGGCCAGGACATGGCTTTCCTGATGGCTATATGAATTTTACTGCTGGGCATGTTCCAGTAAAATCAGCAGCCTTAGAACAGGGATTCTGTGGAAGCTTTTTTTGTCAGCACCTTTACCTCATTAGTTATAGTTTAGAGCACAAGCCTCAGGGCAGGACCAGCACAGTTGCTCCTGTTTGATTACACGAGCATTACTGCTCCTTCAAAAACCTCTTGTCGCCTTGAGGATCAGTGACAAGAGATGTTCCAGCCTTGTTTCTCCAGCACATTTAAGAAGTGTACTCTTCCCCAACCATCTTCTACCTCCTTTTATTTATTAAGGGGAGGACTGATTGCCTGCTTCAAGACCCCCGTGGTGACAGTCTGCCTGCCCACATCGCTTTGAAGAATCTCTATCCAAGAGCTTATCTTCACTGCAGAATAAGCTCAAGGTTCTCAGTGAAAGGTCCCCTGCCTCCCCGCTCTGCCCACACTCCTCCCAGCAGCCTAATGGTAAATTGCAGCTGAGCAACCCACCAGCTGCCACAGATGAGTTTAAATGCTGGAGTTGCCAGCACTGCTGAGGTGATGCAACCATTGGTACACATAGCTCTGTGCTGCAAATCCCACGGTGCTTCCCTCCAGCCTTCCCAGTGATGCTCTTCCCTGTCATGTAAGCACTTCCCTGATTAAGCTGAATGAGGGACATTAATATTTCCACTGTCCCACGTGGATGTCCCTTGGACAGGCTGGTGTGAAGCATTTAGCAAGAACGATATGGATAGGGATACTGAGCTCAAATGTCTGGGTTTTTCCCTTTTGAAAACACTTTCTGTAATAGAGGTGACAGAGAGCTGTCAAATGCAGCCTGGGCCAGGAGTAAGGAACGAACCCAACTCATCAGAGGAAGCCATGGATATTTTTATGTATTTTGATGCTACTTTTGAAGGGTTCAGTCTTTTTTATTCTCTTAGGACATGTTGCTTTCTTCATAATTGGAGATTCCTCTCTTATTTTCATTATGTCTTTTAAATGTGCCTGCATTTTGTAAAGTTACATTGCAAAATCCGCCTTTGTGCAGATCAACAGGAAGAGATCAGATCCTTCATTCTGACCAGATTCTGACCCAGCTCTAAATTTCACATTTACCCCTCCGTACTATATTTCTGGTGGTTTTTTAAACCAATTTTATTCTTCTATCTTAGGGGTTCATTTGTCTCAGAGATACATTCCAGCCAAGTTTGGTTTTACTCTGTGGAAGGAAGTACTTGGAGAAAAGTTGATCCAACTTGGAGGAGAACTTCCAGGTAAGAGATGCCCGATCTCCCAGTGGGAAGGAACAAGTGCATTATTACGTCTCTATAGTTAGGTACAAATGAGATTTATCCTCTTCAGGGCAAGGCAGGTATGATTTATTACCATACAGAAAAGGTTAAAGATCCTGGTAAGGAACAAGGCTGGGCTGTGCAGAGACAAGTGCTTCTGGAGAACCTAAGCCTGACTGTGACTGCCAAAGGTACTCTTCATTTCTGAGCTATTACCTGATATGAAACCAGTCCCGTGTATAAAGGAAACAAATTTCAGCCTCTTCCCTCCCTGATTTTCAACAGCTACTAAAGGAATGCTTCAGTCAGCAAGAAAGGAGATGTTCACAGCTAGCTGGACACTAGTTTTGCCACTTCCATGACTGGTTTCACTCCCAGATCCTCCAGATCAGGGCTGGCATCTTCTGCAAATCCTTGTGGGTGGGATTGCTGGTTAATAATTACTGTTTTCCCAATTATTTAGGTCGTGGCCCTTCTTCCACTCCTTTTTTTCGCTACCTGAGTGACAGTCAGAACAGAGATTACCCAAAGGCACAAGTGCTGGTTTGTCCTATTGCCACAGTCAGCTAAATTTGAGCTCTCTGCCCAGTATCCATGGCTCGGTTCACCTCAGATCTTTGGCACTGCTTCTTCAAATTGCCCTTCTTCCACTTACATTTCAAAACCTGAAAATTCATGTGGGTTTAAGGACAGTCACACAGTTACCTCCAAATGGAGCTCTGTGATCTGAGGCCATTTTCAAGAAGAAAACCCTATTTCTATTTAAAATACTCAGGGCTGTGTTTTCCTGCTCATATCTGCAGGTGCTTTTATTAAGAGTCTGCTATGAGCAGTGTCATGTATGTATGCAGCCTCAGATTTGACTGAAATGAAATGGTGAGAATTTATGGAAAAGCATTTTGTGAGAAAAAGCATTCACAGCTATGTAGCCTTAGAAACTAGAGAGGTAGAGTTGGAGCTCGGAGAGTGGCTATGAATATGGAGAGCAGGAGTTGGAATAATCACAAGGAAAGCAACTGCACCAGGAAGGATGAAAGATGACAGTTTCAGCAGAAAATTCATCAAGATAACGAAGCAGGGGGAACATGTCTTGTGGCAGCAGCTGGATTTGTAGCATCTAGTCTCAAACAGGAGCACGAAACCTAAGTTTGCTTGGAGGGGAGGAAAAAATCAATCAGAAGATTGCACATAGGATTATGAGGCTGCAGAAAGCTCCAAGACACCTGGAGCGCTGCACCATTTGCCCTAATCAGAGGGTGAGTCAGCACTCAATTATGTTCAGGCAATTTCATATTCAGTTTTCTCTGCGTTGGCGACAAAGCAATTTTGATAATATGGTCATATAGGAGAATCACCTTCTTTACAAATCCCAGCTACATTAGCTACAATAAAAAGTATGTCACTCCGAGTGCTCATTTCCCAGCATCTAAGATAATCATCATGTGGGATCAAGAAGAAATCTCTTCTTCCCCTTGCCAAAACCAACATAATTGTGCAACACTGCTGTTTTATCCCTTCTTCTGAAGTTGTTAGTTACGGCTACTCTTGAGACTAGACAGATCCACTGCTGTGGACAGCTACTGTCTGAAGGGCTGTGCATTAATAATAGCTTATGAGATAATAGCTCCTACTGGTTTGTGTATTCAAGAGAAAACATTCTGTTATAATGAAGTGGGTTATATGCATGTTGGTATGTGGGGATTGCTCAGCCTGTCCATCACATAGTAAAGACCTGGGACCTGTGAAATAGAAGAACCTGTATTCCCTCCTGCTGCTGCTTTATCAGCAAGTCCCCAGAGCACTGCCCTGGGAGATTTGAAGATGTGGCTCCAGGTTTACAGAGCATTTTGCCATCAGTTCAGGGAACATGTTATGCTAATCTGACCTTTTGCTTAATCTTTTAAAGCACGTATTATATTATTTAGGAGTGATTATACCTTTACCTTGGAGCAATTACACCTTTAGGAATCAGAAGTTGTAGAGGAAATGAGTGATTTACTATGCTTTGAATCAACAATTTAAACTGAATGATCATTTCAATGCCAGTGACAGATTCAGTCTTCCATGAACCACTCCTTACATGAACAGAACACAAAAACTGTGTTAAAACCAGGATTGAACAAACTGTGTTAAAATCTACTTTGTGTGTCTCAGGAGCAAACACACAGCTTGAATCATCACTCCCTTCCATTATTCCTGCTGCCATGACCTAATGGACTTTAACAAGAGTTGAATAAGGGCCAGATCTGGAGCACAGCAAACTTCAAGAGAAATTTCCATTGGGTTCTTTTTTTTTTTCCCCAGGGATAATACCCTTAAAGATTCAGGGTCAAACCTTCAGCTGTCATAAGCTGGCATCTTTCCAGTCAACCAGGTTTTCATGTCTGCACAGATCAGTCACTGGGTTTCTGTTCATCTGAAAAGAACCACCTGTGTTGTTTCATTAATATGAAGACAGTTTTCAATGATCTCCCTCTCATGAGAATGATTTTCAGACTGCATTCATCAAGACACTGACATTTGAATGTATTTTATCTTTAACTCACCATCATCCGCGCTGTCACAGCCTGACAGCACAGCAGGTTAACTTGGTGCTTCTCAAATGAATGTTCTCAGACCCAGTACACATCTGTAACCTTTGGCTTTCCTAAATATTCTGCATATTTAGGAAAGCATGTTCTGGAAACCACATTAGGAAAGCATAAGAAAGATATTCTGCATGCCATCCAGTAGTCACTGACTAAACTCTCAAAGTCCTCTTACTGATAAGAATAATACTGCAGAGAAGCATAAGAAACCCAGTCACTGGCCACACGCTCCAGAAAAAAACCAGACTGCTAATCACTTGAAAGCTTAAAATACAGATGGTTTCTCCCTGAGCTCTGTTGTTCTTGGTTGCTTTAAGTTCTTAGTCAAGAACCAGGTGAGATCTAGGGATGGTAAAATTGTATTTTGTTCTGGATTTTATTGTGAAAATTCAGGCATTTTCCCATCACTTCTTTATGATTAATTGACAATGTGGGAAAAATCTTTCCACCCCTTTTTCGTCAAGATGTATCTACCTTGTTTTCTGCAAAACTAGAGAGCAGTGAGGGGTTCATCTGATCCTTGCTCAGTGAACAACAAACCATTCCTGGGAGAGCCAAAGGGTGCAAATTTGAAACAGTGGCTCCGAGGACATCATGGCTAGCAAGACAAAGTAGTATTGGCTGGATCTGTGCCTAAATAAAGTTGAGTTTCCATTAATTTCAAAGGGAGCTCCCTGGTAATCCTCAGATTATCTTTTTTTTACCCTAACTGAAATGAATTAGCAGAACTTGTGGGTTTTTTCAGGCATTTTTGGTACACAGATGCCCCTCCATTGCTCCTCCTTTCAGTTTAATCTGACTGCATAAAAGTCATTTCCTCATGCTCAGTTTTTCCCCATGTAGTATCTTTTTTTCACATTCAGTATCCCTCAGGGAAAAGACTGAACAGTTTTCCTGGATTTTCCCTCTCAGGAAAAAGATTTTCTTGTCTTCCTGGAAAATGCTAAACACACAAAATTCATCAGGAATTTCTTGCTGAAACTTTTCATGCTATCTCCATCTATCATAAATTGAAAGGGCAAAAGAGCAGACCTTCATCTTCAGTGCTTATTTTTGATGCCCATCAAATAATTAAGGAGAGCAGTCCTTGCAGTTGAAAAAGCAGCTTTCTGTCTCTTTAAAACTGTTTATGAATCATTGTTTGGAATGAGAGCATTTGAAGCTGATTAACTAAGAAGTTACACAGCTATCAGCTAGGACAGTCCTACCCTCATGCTTTTATCCATTAGCAGGTACTGTGGAGCGAGCTGACATTAAACTGGCACAATCCCAGCACAAAGGTGAACTCCAAGAAAAAACTATACTGAATTTTAATAAAACTTTCCTCAAAGGTCAGAATCTCTAAGGTATAAAATCAATCTTTCTCCCTTCCTTTTTCCTCAGCCCATTTATTCATAGCTATAGAAAATTCTGATACTCATATTTCCCATTCCCCCCCTCACAGTACCGATCTACCTGTGACCATTATTTCTCCCAGCATTTTTTTTTAGGTGCTTTACTCCTCATTTCACTCTTTTTACCCAGCCTTCCCTGTACCCCAGTCTCAAAATGACACTTATCAGGCCCCTCTTCCAGAACAGATCCTGCCTCAAACCAGCTTCAGGACCAAAAAGCCCCTTATAACTTCATCCTTAAAGGTGGCTTAAACTCTGGGAGGAGCACAGCTTTGGTGCAAAGCCTTTATTAAAGTGCATCAGGTTTCTCCTGTTTGTATTTTTCCCTCTTACCCAGCAGCTGCTTTCTGTGTCTTGCTCAGGACACCAATAACATTTGCCAAGTAAGCTATGACATTAGCAGCATGCCACTTAGGAGGGAATGGTGTCCTTGTGAGCTCTGAGTTCCTGCAGATCAGTCCCCTTTACTGATATAGACACAGCAAAATATTGTAATTTTACTTTATTTTCTTATCTTTTTTCTTTTCTTTTCTTTTTTCTTTTCTTTTTTTTTATTTTCCTTTTCTCTTTTTCTTTTTTCATTTTTTTCCTTTTTTCTCCCTTCCCTTCCCTCCATTCTATTTTCTTCTTTATCTTTCACCTTTCATCTTTTCACCTTTTCACCTTTTTGTTCTCTTTTACTTTCTTTTTTTCTTTTCTTTCTTCTTTTTTTCCCTTCCCTTCCCTTCCCTTCCCTATATTCCTTCCCATCCCTTCCTTTCCCATTCCATTTTCTCCTTTATCTTTTCTTTTATCTTTCCAACTTTCCAACTTTTTTCTTTTTTTTTTCTTTCTTTTCTTTCCAATTTTCTTTTTCTTTTTACTCTTTTAACTATTTTTTGTACTTTTTCTTTTTTTTTAAAGTCATCCCTAAATTCTAAGGCAGTACCAGCTTAGAAGGGTTTTTTTTTTTCAGTGTGCTGGCTGCACAGAGCTGTAGATACCCAGATCTGGAAACTGCTTCTCAGTCCTGGCATACAAGCTCCAGCTCTTGGTAGCCAAGTGTCTCAAATCTTGGCATCACCAGAGCCACCAACAGCAGAAGAGCTGCTGGTGCTGGGGTTTGCCTTCACCTGCCGAGCTGAGCTGTGTGGGGCAGGCCAGAACCAGAGCATCTCATGAGAATCTGTATCTGGGCTTTTGGGCTTCCAGGACAGGACACATAGTGCTGCACTGTCCACAGTCACAGCCCCTCACTGCTGTACCCTCTGTCCTCCATTCTCCCCCTTTTACTGCAACACTTCCCTCCTTCCCCTTCACAGGCTATTTCTCTGCCTCTCTGATGAGATTAACTGTACCTCTGTTAAGACCGACAGACATTTATCTGACTGCTAGTTCCCCCCCTTCCTGTCCTTTCCCTGCATGCTCCCACATCCCCAGGACACTAATCCCATTCCTCAGCCCCCTGCACTGCAGCAGAACAAGTCTGGGCACAGCCTGGGTTGCTGTGGAGCCACAAAGCAGCTCACAGCGAGTCGCTGACTGTGGTTGTTTGACCTGGGGGTAGAAGTCTGCAAACAAGAGTTACAGCACACACATCCTGCCATGTGTGCATTTAACTTAGCATGTAACGCTGCACATGCCAGCTGCTCCTGAGAGCAGGGAACTAACCATGTGCCCCCTTCACATTACTAGAGACAAGGTCGGGGCTCTCCTAGAAGATGACATGAGAGGGTCCAGAGAAGAGCCACAAAGATGATCCACGGACTGGGAAGCCTTGTGAGGAAAGGCTGAAAGAACTGGGTTTGTTCAGCCTGGAGAAAAGAAGGTTCGGGCGGACCTTATCACCATGTGCCAGTATTTAAAGGGTGACTAAAGGAGACAGAGACTCCCTTTTTCCAAGGAGTCAAGTGGAAAAGATGAGGGGTAATGGGCACAAGTTACTCCTGGGGAGATTCCAACTGGATGCAAGAGGAAAAATTTTCACAATGAGAACAACCAGCCACTGGCATTATCTCCCCAGGAACTGATGGGTTCCCCAACATTGGACACTGTTAAGATTCAGCTGGACAGGGTGCTGGGACATCTAGTTTAGGTCATGCTTTGTCTGCTAAAGCGTTGGACCAGATGACCTTTGAGGTCCCTTCCAACCTGATATTCTGCGATTCTATAATGACAGTGCCCCATGAACGTCTCTGTTTCAGTTGAATTCTGTTCTTTGTTACTCTTTATTCCACCAAACCAATGTTATACACAAGTTAATTTTGTTGTTCCCATCTAAAAAAGTCTTTGTGGTCAGAGAGCTCCTGAAGCTGGGCGACATCTGATGGGCACACACACCCTCTGTAATCTGCACTTACAGAAAAATCACTGCTTCAGCTGGTACAGTGAAATGTAAGAAAATCTTGCTGCATTTCAAAATCATTAAGATACATGCTGGAGAGCAGCCATGCTTGGTTGCTTACACTGATAGATGAGGGGAAAAAGGAACACGCGTTAAAATCAGCAAATGGATAAAATTGGGCTAGAGAGGAATGAATACAATGGGGAAAACTTTTCATTTTTCCCAATTCAAAGCCCAGGCTCCCACGATAATAGAACTGTGTTCCTAAATAGGAAAATGTTAGAAAAGAGACTGTACTGTATTTCAGAATGTACGTTACAAAGCTTTATGTCCACCATCAGAACAAATCTTATATATTCTGTAAGGAACAGCAATGTTCATTTAGCAGAGAAGATGAAAAGGACAAAGACAGGTGGTGGAAATCGTGAGCCTTGCTTTCTACTGCTCTTCAACTCTTGTCCATGTTGACATAGATAAGTACAAACTTTCTTTTAATTCCTTCAAACAACTTTAAAAGTTAATAAACTGTATTTTGGCTTTAGATATCTGTAAATAACGCTGATTTAGATTTTTAAAGAGTGCTATTAATTGAGGAACCAAACTGAGTTTGCTTTAGTAGACAAAATAAGGTCCTTTATAGAGAGTATACACTATACACATAGTATATATATAGTATATAGTCTCTGGACCATAGTATAGGCACTATAGTCTCTACAAGGTCTTGCAGAAATGTAGCTCTTTGACAGTGCAGAGATCAGACTGCAGAACCCATTGTTCAGTTAGTGGTGATGGCTGTCATGCTGCCTGGCATCGCAGGACATGGCTATGAGCAAAGGATGAGATCAAAACCCTTCTCGTTTAACACAGATTAAGAAAGTCTTCTCACTCCTGCCTCTCTGCCATGCTCTGAGATACTTCTGTTGATTTGCTCTGCTAGGGAGAAAAATGGTCAAGGTTTGTCAGGAAAGATGAGACTATATATATTTTTTCCCCTTTCTTTTAAGATTAATCTTTCAGTTGAATAGAACTGGCACCATGAGTAAAGTTTTGCTGCTGAAGTTGTTATTTTGTATTGACTGCATTCTTAAAGATTTTTTTAGCAGGGAGGTTATTGCTGTGTATTAATCAAAAGGACTGAAACATACAGCATGTCCTATCCTGACCTCTTTGTGGATCAGAAAAGCCAGCTGGAGTTTTGAGAATACAAGGGATCCTGGATTAGACCCTGGGTTTAGGTGCTAATAATTTAACATTATTACAGTTTGGCTACCCACTGATGTGTTACACGTAGACAACAACGGTCACTGCAGTCTAACAGTCAGATCTACTTTTTGTTTTCAGGCAAATGATGATAAATTGAAACTATTGTATTACTAGGAACAGGTTTGATTCTTGCTGACCTGAAGAGGTTATTCTTAGGGCAATTGCTTGTCTTTAACATTTAACCCCAGATTTGTTCAATAGCCTGCGATGTTAGCATTGACTGCATTAGAAGCTTCCTTTACGTAAGTACATCACCGTTTTTTCAGCTTTAAAGGCTCCCACAGCTGCCTTGATTATGTATTAGCTCTGTATATTTAATTCCGTTCCTAATGCTTTTCATGTAGTGTCAAAGCCATTTAAAAGAGAGTCTGTGCTTCTACAACCTTCTTTATTTTTAGCAACTCAGCAGCACAAATTAGGTTTGTGAAGCTCCTCACGAAATCTCACCTGGAAACATTCATCTACGGTGTTGTGCAGCTTTCCCTACTTCAAAGGGAAACGTGGTGCTGCTGCTACCCAGTCAGAGCAGGACTGAGCACTGGGACACATTGAACTGTGTTCACTGACACAGCCGATGTTATCTGTCAGCCCCTTCAGTGTTCCTTGTACCAGGGAGATTTCTAAGTTCTAATTTAAATAAACACCCCCCGCCCCCCATATTTGTCTTTTCACTTTATCTGCTTTGGGAGTTATTTCCCATTGTCTCTTAACTGTTGTGGTAAAAGTAATGACAACTCATTCAAAACAACAATTCCGAGCCTCTCATTTGGATTGCCAGCTGTGCTCCAGCAATTCCCAGTAGCCTCCCAGTTGCCAATGCTTGTGATTTATAATGTCCACGTTTTATTCTCCATTTGGGGTGCATAGTGATGACAGATGACACAACTTCCACTGAAGGCCTGTGCAACCCCTTATGGTTAAAAATGACTGAAAAACAGAGGGGAAATTGTAACTATTTTTCTTCTGCATTCAGATTTTCACGTTGTTTGCAATACTGCAATCCTGGGAGCACCAACATTGATACAGCTGAATAAAACCTTTGTGGTTTACAATGAATTAGGCCTTCTAGCAGGATTTTTTCATCTGTGGAAAATTCCCAATGCTATCTTTCTCTGTTTAGCATTATGGTTTTCAGGCTACTGCCTTCCACACAGTCTGGTATATATTCTAAGCTCTAAAGGGTTACAGTCCTGGCATTTCTTCTGACTGGCATTTCCAAATCTCTCCTGGGGCCCATGCAGCGTTTATGCCAAAATGCTTTATTATTGTACAATCACAGAGCAGGAGGAGGAGAAGAAAGACCAAAACCTCCACAGTGCACTCCCAAACCAGGTCCTGCTCGCTGGTTTGCAGCCAACCATACCCACCCCATCACTGCGAACACCCGCTAGTGTATTTAAAGAGCAAACACGGTGCTGTTTTAACGAACAGAGGGGCCTGGCTCTCCCGCCACCGCGGCCGGTTCTCAGCCCACAAGGCTCTCGGTGCGGGAGGAGGCGGCGGCGCGCTGCCTGGCCTGCATCCCGCAGTGGATTCAGCCGTTAAAGCGCGGCAGGGCCGGTTAAAGCGAGGCCCACACCGGGCTCGGTGGCAGAACGAAGGCGTAGAGGCCAAGCGGGCAGGGGGGGTGATGGCCCTCACAGCCCAGGACCCTGACCGGGTCCTTCGGGAAGGCCCTGAGGCGGCCATTGCTCCCGCGCTCCCCCCCCTCTCGGGTAACTTTTCCCCCCAAAACCGGGGTGTGACGCCTTCCTCCTCCACACAGAGTGACCAATCAGGAGGCTACTCGCCGGGCAGGCAGCCAATCGGCCAGCGTTGCTACCTGTGGGGAGTATTTTTAGCCACCGGGGGGGGGGGTGTTTGGGATGGAGGGGACA
>JAVHNF010055663.1:14459-35606 GCA_034783455.1 Micropsitta finschii
TGAGGGAAAGGATAGTTGTTTAGGCCCTGTCCCGCAGGGGAAAAAGGGTACTAGGGACAAGATTTTGGGATAGACAGAATGTGGGAATGTGTGGGACAGAGACCTACATCATTGCGGGAAGAAAGACAGCATGCCTGTGAAAATGAAGTCTTTCAGCTTACTTGGATACATATTCAGTATATATCTGACTGTCCAAACATAATATGGGGGACTCCAGAATCTGCTTTTTATGTGGTTTTATGAACCAGAATCTGGTGACAGCAATAATGTCTGAGAGCTCCTGCTCCCCACTGCTTGGTCCTCTGCTGTGTCTCAGCTGCATTGGGGTGGTTTGTAAGGTGATGCTGTGAACCAGATAGCCACTTGTGGCATTTGTTTAGCCTGGGCAAGTTCAGGTTCACAGCACCAGCCTGACCAGGGACTGCAGGAAGGCTGCATCTGAAGCATTTCAGCAACTGCCTTCAGCAGTTTCTGCCTGAAGCTGAGCCTTCAGGGGCAGAGACCCTGCGGCAGTACCTCCACAGTCACATCCAGCATTGCTTACCTCCATTAAGTGCTTGCTACAAGCTGGTTTGTGCTTTTTCCTTTTTATTACTTTGTTTTTTTGCGTTGGCTGGTGACACCCACTCCAGCCACCTCTTGCCTGTGCTCCTATCTCTAGGACCAGCCAGCAGCAACTGATGGCTAGAGGAGGAGGATTTCATCTGGAAGCAAGGGATGGTGTGCCCTTTCTACCCTCCCCTGGCAGCATGTGGTGCAGAAAGCAGAATGGTCTTATCCCAGCTGTTGGGAAGACAGCGCTGTCTTCGTTAAAGCAACTGATTGCCAAAACAAAGAGATTTATCATGTGAAATTGTTCTGTCCTGAATAACTTAATTGGTGCTTACATTTTGTCTTTTGTGGGAGGTGGTTTGATGGTGGGATTCATCCTGTGTTTTTATTGTACAGCTTTATCCTTTTTTTACAAAGAAGGTGTACTCAGTAGGAGAAATGATTCCCCGTACATGTGGTAATGAAGATAAAAGGTGAATGTGGTTTTGTCTTTTGCAATGCAAAGCAAGAATGGCCCTCTAGCGGTCACGGCTCTGCAAAAAGCAGTATGTGGAATTTTCTTCATCTCATCCAAGCAATATTGCAATAATTGCTTTCTCCAGGACTTTTAGCAAGGAAATCATATGTGATGGAAGTTTTTCCCTTCTCCTTGATATTATCCTGCTTCTAGATTGAGTAGCTAAGATAATATTTGCAATTTAGTCATGTAATTGGCAGCTTCAGACTGTGCATCTGGGGAGCTTTCACTCAACTGACTTAACTGTGAACGTTAATAATGGTGGCAATTATTTATTGAATAATAGACTATTGGGTTTCTTAAGTAGCTAAAGCACCGAGCTATGGAACAAAGCCTAGCATAAATTACCATAAACTGTATGACACAGTTTGTTCCTGAAACCATAAAATTATGCCTTCATTTTGTTCACTTTTATGTAATTCTTTTTGTTTTTTTTTTTTTTAATTCTCCTCAACAGCCCAGTGACTTCTCAGTATCTCTAAAGGCATCGGGGAAGAACAAACATTTCAAGGTGCAGCTCGTGGACAATGTCTATTGTATTGGGCAGCGTCGCTTTAATACGATGGATGAGTTGGTGGAACACTACAAAAAGGCTCCCATCTTCACCAGTGAACACGGGGAAAAGCTATATCTTGTGAAAGCACTTCAGTGACGTTGAAGATGGACTTGGCCACCTGGGCCTCTTATAACTTACAAGCCTTAGGTCCTAAATTCACTTTTATAGAGCAGAGCAATATCTGAAGCAGGCTTAAGGAATAGGCTCTTTCTAAAGTGTTTGCTCTGTCGGTTGCTGTTTGTCTTTTTTCTTTTTTGTTTGCCTCTTTTTTGAGTTCCAGTTCTGTTAATCTCCGACCACCTCTCTTCAGGTTGAGAGTTTCCCTTGGGTGGCCGTGGCGAGCACTCACCTTCCCGGCTGAGTTCAAAACTCCCCTCTCCTGTGTACGTTTACATAGTTAGCTCAGATCAAGGAGGGGCGTTTTCAATTCAAATCAGTGTTAATCTGATCAGATTGCTCACGCAAGCAGAACTCTCCGTTCAGAGACACCGGGCACAGTCTGAATGCACTGAAGCTGCAGCTACTTAAGTGAGAGAGAGTAGACCTAACAGTTGTGGCTGTGAGTTCTGTAGCTATATCGCTTACCGAGTAGTATATTACAAAACCTCCTAGTTCCTAGAAGCACTCTTTACACTGTACTCTGCTATTACATTGCCTCTCTGACTCTTTGTAAAGAGTACACTAATTAAAAGCATTTTGTAATAGTACTTCTTAAACTACTATGGTAAGATTGTAGTAAAAGAAAACTATCTAGTGTATTTTGGTCTGTAATTGCAACAAAGAGAAATTTTATTTGAAAGTTGATTACTAGAGAAAGAATCATTGAATTGTAAAGGCTGAATGTTTTGGTAATCTACAACCAAATGTGCCATCCACATAATGCTTTTTCCTCTTGCCCTTCTGCTTGTTTGAATTAAACGATTATGTATTTAATTCTCAAAGTAATATGTATCTGTAGCTGATTGTTGACACTAATACAGAAGATTAATAAAAACTGATCTTGGGATGGGGCGGGGCGGGCTACCAACACTATATATATATTTGCTTTACAGAAAGAAATCTTCGGGTTTTACAGAGGATGGTGTGGTTGGTAGGAAGAGACACAGAGAATGTTTATGAAGAAAATGCATTTTTCTCTTTTCTTTACATTTAAACTCCTTTATGGTTTAAATATACAGTCTTTAGATGGCACATTCCTGAGATTGAAGAAGGGATCGTGAGGTCTCAAAATCTTGCATACTTGGTTTTTTGGATATTGTAATAAAAAAGGTATTATGTCACGATGGAGTACTGGATTTATCCTTGGGTGGTAGTCATGGTGTTGCTGTAGCAAGGTGAAATAGAGTGAATAATGAACTTTTTTGTCTTGGAATCTGTGTGTCCTAAAAAGAAAACTTCTGCGACTGCAGAGGACAGTTTGATATGAGGCAGCGTCTAATGAGCTCTGTGTTACTCGTTTCTGTGATAAGTAAGTTTGTTCATAGCTTTAATGAAAGCTGCAAGATGGAGCTGTTTCCTGGTACCTTTTTGCTATTAAAACATGTTCCTTACCTGTTCTGTATTTCAGCCAGTGGTAGCACAACTAGCTCTGTGCATAATTCCAGTGTTGGTTAAGCAGACACCAATGCTGTCTGACTTGCTTTGGTGTAAATCATACCACTGCCAGCAGACTGCATTGTTAAGTCTGAATGAATCGCAGTCTTGCTCAGGCCTGAGGTGCAAGTACAGTTTTTGAAGTTCTACACACATTATGTTCTCTCCACTTTTGAAATCTTATTTCTGTAAGGTTATCTGAATTGGCAGCTGTATTTCAATTAACAACTGTTTCTGTACTCACATTAACTACAAATTGAGCAATGGCACTTCTGCTTGGTCCAGCTTAATGAAGAAAAGCAGGGATTCAGAGCAATCCAGAATGGTCGTGCATTAGCCTGAAGAGCACCTGCCTGTGACTGTGTTCTAAGAATATAGAAGCTTGCCATAGGAAATTGGTGAGAAGTACAAGTTGTTTACAATATACCTACGAAAGGACTCCACAGGGGGCTGCTTCTTAAACATCATAAGTGAATTCTGCAGAGAATGTAGGTTTCTGCCTTCTAATACCTAGTTCTTTCTTTAGGTGAATCTAAGCATGTACCGAGAATGGCAATGACATTAAGAAAGTCAACTGTATGTTTGAGTGTTTTCAGATTTGAGTGAATTGCCTTTCAGTCTCATTGACTGTTTGTAGTATTTGGAAAAATATATGGGAATGGTTTTCCTTTTTAGTAAACTGATTACTGCAATTACTCTTTCATGCCCCTTGTTCATTTTTCTGAAATGTTCCCTATGTTTCCTGTTCCAGGAGCCTTCCTACGCCTCTTGCAATCCTTTTTTTTTTTCACTTTTTTTCTTATAGGCCCTTTTTATAAGCTCTCTAAGTCCCTAACCCCTTTCTAGTTTTAGTAGCTTAAAGCTAAATCAAGTAGATGTTTAAGTGAAGTTTTTACCATGTGCTTTTTATTTACTTATTTATTTATTCTTTGTTACTTCTTCCTCTGCAAACAGCTTCAGAGTATTGAGATGTGAATTGCTGAAAGTATTTTGTTTTGGAAGCAGTTAATGAATTTATGACTCAGTAAGTCTCATCTTGGTTTTGCCTGTGCTGTATTTAATCAACATTCTCTCCATTCAACAAGCTCATTAATAGTTCTTCAGTTGTTTCCATCTTTACTGAGATAAGATTCTGCAAGTTTTGCGCCTTTTTGACCTCATTTGCTGGATTAGGCCTAAGCATTAACAGTCTCCAGTACTAACTGCTTAATAAAGGAACAGTAGACATGGATTTTATTTTTATTTCCCTATTTTCTATGTACCTTCTTATTGTTTGGCAAAACCTCACCCCTGATTTTTGACTAGTTAAAGCCTCTTTGTTAAAGCTTGGAGCTGGGGGACTATGGAAGTTTTATTAAGATGAGAGGAATTGTGGTGACCTGAGTTTCTTCACCTGCAGTTTTAATTAAAGGCTCAAATAATTTCTGATGGAGCAGAAGTGATGATTTTTCTTTATGGTATTCAGTCTCACTTTTTCCATCATGCCGGGTTTGTGTAGGTGCATAAGTTGTACTTTTAAGTATTATTCCTGTACAGTTGTAAATGTTTTCTTGCCTTGCTGGTGTTTTTATAGGAATGTGAATGAGTTGTCTGAATCTATAGCAGTTGCTGTACTTTCCATGCAGTGGCAGGAGTCTGAGATTCATGTTTTCACTTCTGGCTCTGAGAGCTTGCTGATGACCTCCCTCTTCCAGTTATCTCAACCATTTGTAGTATCACCAAGTAGCCTCACCTTGTCAAAATCCTATCATAGACATCATAGCACATCTATTCTGTAGCACTCCTCTTCCAAAGATGTTTTATTTAAAGGATGTTGTGGTAGCTGTTCTTCACAAATATCTACAGTGTAGTCCTTGGTCCCAGCTTTTATGCTGTTTAGTCTTATGAAAGTATGTGTGTATGAGGCATTTTCCAAGGGTGTTACACCAGCCACTCCAGAGTGGTGTATAGCCCAATTCTAACTGGGAACTGCTGCTCTTTGTACAAGTGCCTACACTGCCACACTGCTGTTGCTGATGGTGGTATTTGGCCAAAAATATTCAGAGAGCTTCAAGTATTACAGTGGTTCACAGATAAATGCACACGCACTTTTGCACAAGTTCCAAGCCAGACAGCTGCTAGCCATGAACCCATGGCACAGTGCTGAGTCTCAGCCTGAATCTTGCAGAGAAGTGCAAGCAAAACCACTTAATACAGCTGTATAGTGTTCAGATGGTTTGGAGCATCTGTTAACAAAATACCTTACAGTTGGGTATCAGGTAGCCACAGCTGACCTGATTTAGTATTGGGGGTAGTCACGTATTAGGTGGGGACAAATTATTAAAGGGTTCATCTAAGAATTAATTGAGAGCATGCCAGGTAAGCTCATGTGGATCTACTGTATTATAAAAGCAATGGGTTTGCTTAGTCTTTGCTTTCAGGGAGGAGAGAGAAGAGGCAATAAAGATGTACAGCTGGGTGATTAATATGACTGTATGAATGGACTGTAAAGTCCCACTATTGAATGATTCTGTTTAGTGTTCTCTATTCAGGTATTTTTCTCATGAATTTATGTGAAATCCTTACAGTTTACAGCTGTTCTTCCAAGCCTTTATTGTAGCTCTTCTATACTGTAAAGTTTGCTGCCTCATTTAATGGTTTCACTAAGGGGAAATAGAGATCTTCCACACTTAGAATGATAATTCTTGTTACAACACAAAGTTGAAGTACTTTTAAAATGCCACTATACAATTTTACTTACAAAAATAAGTCATATTTTGCCTAAATAATAAAAAACTAGAAAAGGGATCACACTTTTGGATTATGTCTGGCAATTTCCGTGGTGAAAGCTACTAAATAACTTCAAGGGCTTTTGTTCCTTCTTAGTCTTAAGCTAGTTTGATTGAGGGACTTTGAGGTAAATGAAACCTGTGCAGTCTCCAGAATCTGAATCTGACAAGTTCTGTTTCCTTACTCCAGTGGTGTGGGATGACTCGTTTTTAAATGGGCACTTGTTAACATATTTATACTGATAAGCTGTGAAAGGTGTATTGCTAAAGTAACTGAGCTCTTAAAATGCACCAGAAACTGTGGATCTTTCAACTCCTTTCTCTTCAGTACATCCAAAATTCAGTGCCCTTTTTTTTAAGAAGTGGAAAAGTGTAAACCAGCAAGAGTACAGAGTGCACAGTCCTGAATAGTGTTACAGATCACCTGGACCACATGAACGAAAGGTTTCAGAGTAAAAGGGAGATGCAGGTAAATGCTGCTGTTCATTCGCTACTTGCTTCTAGGTTGAATAGGTTTTTAAAGTAGCAAGTAGTTCTGTAATACTGTTCTAAAAAGTATGCTGCAACTGCAACCCAAATATGCACCAACTTCAGTATACAGCAATACCTAATAAGTGTATTTTCTTGTGTTGGTGTCTTGCAAAAGCAGTAGCTTATTCTCTATTTTAGGTCAGTATTTATATCTAGAGATGTTGAACATAGTGATAATTTGTTGGAGAAACCAGTACACGGAACATTTTTTGACCTATATTGACTTAACGTGAAATACAACCTGTATATAATATGCATAAAACTATATTTTCTGATCCTTTACATGCCTCTGGAACCATATGCTACTTTTGTATTTTAAAATCAAGTTTTACTGGTATATTCTCTGTGTTTCTTTTCTTGTTATAAAATAGATTGTCTCCCCTGTTGTTATTTGAAATATCTACCCAAGCTCATACAGAAGCTGACTAACAGAAGTGGCATGTAACCATTGACAGATTAGACAAGTTTTTCCTTGCATTTTCTTTCATATGTGGTAATAAATGTTTGAGGAGTGGGAGGTTAAAAAAGAAATCAATTTAACTTGACAGATTATCTTCAGCAGTGGGAGTTCACAGTTACAGGGGAAAAGTATCAGGTAAGAAACGTTCTTTTCTATTTTCTTAAGCGGATTTAGTTTGGAATTTAGCTTGGCATCATACAGCACTAGTGCATGAAGTGTTACAAAGGTTAGCAAATTAATGCTGACTTGGTCCATCTTAATGAAGGAATGGATGGATAAAATTGTTAATCCCAATGCCCTACTCTAGGAAATAGTACTATTCAAAGGGGAGAACTGTGATTTGTGGGGACTTTTTTGGTAGTGGGGGTTTTCTGTTCTGAGTTTTGAAGGAAGACTTCAAAAGAGGTTTTTTGCTCCAGTTTCCAAGCCAAATCTCACTTCTGAGCTTCTTGCTGAGAAGCATCTCTTTGGGTGCGAGCCAGGCCACAGAGAATATATTAACAAGAATTGTTCTCCCAGCTGTAATTGAAACTGTGGTGGTGAATAATGGGTTACTTTTTTTTCTTTACTAATTTTGATCTCCATTAGGTTGGGTGCGTGCATCTCTATGGTAATCAATTAGTGGGTTCGTGGGTTACTGATTTATCTTTTCACCCGGGTTCAACTCTGTCAAGGTAAAATAAGCCTGATGATTTTTAGTTTGATTTTTTTTTTTTTTGTTCCTTTTTATGTCCCAGAGCCAGTAGTGCATTCAGTGCAATTATAATTGGTAATGCAAAGAAGCCCTTCAGTTGTGGGAGGCTGGTATGTTTGGAATACTAAGTCCATAGATGATGATGATAATACAGCCACAAAGAGTCACGGGTAAGGGCACCAGCAGACAAGCAGAGAGAACAGGCTCCTGGGATCATGAAACAAGTATCTGATGGTTTCTCTTTGGAGAATTAGGGTGTTTGTTTTCATTTGAATATGCATAGCTGATTTGTGAAAGTGAAACTTAACCCTTTTTTGGTGTACAGTCTGTTTAGTACAAAGCAAATTCAAGGAATTAGCACTGCAGGAGGGAAAATGGATGTTGACTTGCTAAGAAAAATGAAGGGTACTGGTGTTTGTTGGTAGCTTTCCTGCTGAAAGTCATCCTAAGTTTTTATTCCAGTGAAAAGTGGGATACTCCTCTGTTTTACTTGGTTTTGCACTGGTGTCAGCCTGACTTTGTGCTGGCATAACCTGTCTCTGCTGAAGACAGGGTGACTGTGATTATGTTAGGAGACATTTCCATAACATAGTCAAGGCTCTTGTGCAACTGGCTTGGGCTAAGCACAAGAGTTCAAGGTGAAGAGAAGAGTAAGTCGTTAAATGAGCGTTCACCAGTAATGGATGGATGCTACAAAGAACTCTTTTAATGCAGTTGTTTTTGTCCTTTGCCTTTACTAATTCAGCAGTGGGTGCTGACATTATCAGTGTTTGATATTCTTCATTAATAAGGCACAAAGATGTTTCTTGTGCTAACAGGTAACTTTGATCAGATGTGCCACTTCTCTGGCTTGTCTCTCTGAAATCATTCTGCTGTGAAATTCAGGATAGTTTGAGAGAAACTACGTCATTTCTTTTTAGCTGGCATTTCTGATACAGTATATAGCACACCTGAGTTGTCAGCGTTCTGATGCTCTTTAATGTAACCTGTTCTGCAAAAATAAGAAGTCTGAGCATGTTTCAGAAGTTAGCAGTCTCAGCTAAATCCTTTGCCATGTGGTAAGTCTTAGATTACCAATCATGGGCCCTTTGATGGCAATATCTCATGGCTTTTAATGGTGGTCTTTGAGACTTGTCTCCCTAAATTAATATCAGATTTGTCTTTTTTCTTATGTTTCTTCCTTTTTGGGTTTTGTTTTTTTTTTTTCCCTCCACCTTTTCCTCAGAAATGCACTCACATCTGTCTTTGGCAGTCCTGTTACTTCTCAGAAAGTCTTTTTGGTTGCCATTCTGAAACTCTGTGGACCATTTGGGAGCAACAGCTTTTCCATCCAGTGTTGACTTAGTGGGAAATAATACCATTCTTGATGAATTGTAGGATCCTGTGCTGGGGATATAAGAATTGAAGGTGCTTTCTAACCTTCTGATAGTTCTTGGAAGCACTTTGTGCTAGTGGAATGAACTCTGGCTGGTCTTTAAAAAGAAACAAATAAAGGGAACAGGTTACAGTTCTGGTTCAAGTAAAACCATTCCGTAAATGCTTGCAAATCATTTTAAAGCTGTAAGAAGGCAGAAGCTCATTATATAATGCAATGCCAGGAACTACTTCAGTTACCGATGGGAGGTGGATACTGTTTTCCTCAGCATTAGCAGAGCGTTAATTCTGGAATACTCATTGAATTTTTGTAAAACAAACCCAACCACCTTCAGAAACATACCCGAAACCAAGCTGTGCGTAACAAATGCCGTTCTGGACCTTTGAAGATAGGGCACCGCGTAGTCATCCAGCACGATTATCTGCAACAATTCTACTTTATGATGACCAATGAAAGATTTTTTTCCTGTGTGTTTTCTAGTGCAATTGCATGTGGTCTGGCACTGCTTCCATTCGAGCTTGTTGAGTTTCCAGGAATCCTACTTGGCCTGTGCTTTGTTGTGCAGTGCCTTCCTGGCCCATTTGCACTGGGTTTTCTACTCTGCCTTTTCTCCTGTTTTCTCTTGTGCCCTAAAGCTTCTCAGGTTTTTTCAGTTCCTTCTTCTTTCTTTGGTTGTCTCTATTCTCCATCCATTTTCAACCTTTAATATTCAAAGCCCATCTAATGAACAGGAAAAATTGCTGTACTTCATATTTCTCCTTTTTACATCCAGGTTGCAGAGAAGCATCTCGCTTCCTCAGATGCGCCTGTATTTGTGCTGTGAGCACAGCAAGGAACTGCTCTTACCATTCACAGAGGTGGCTTGTTGGACAGTATTATCCCAGCCTCAGCCAGCAGCTTGACTTTATGGCCTCAGTGCACGTATTCTTACTGTTGAAGGCTTGGTGCTCAAAACAGGCTAAGTAGCTGCAACTCTGAAATGGGGAGGAGTGAATGATACGGTTACTATTTCCATGTATTTACCAAAAGCGTCCCACAGCATGCTCATAAAAACAGGGACAGTGAAATTCTTATTTTGGTATTTGGGGTGGAGTGCCCACCCCTCCTTCCCTGCTTGCTGAATTTTCTTCTGCCTGACCTGCCGGATGGTATTTTCCAGTATTGAAGAGAGAGAATATCAAGGGTTCTTCTAAGAGAGTTGCAATTCAGCAGTAGCAGTTTTGTGAGATGTGATTTGCTTGAAGTGTATTAATACATAGTTAGGCTGATGTACTGGAGATATTACTGCCAAGTATAACTATAACAGTGTTGTAGCTGTAGGTGACAGTTCACACTGTTTATTGGGGCTATTATAATTATGGGCTCTGCTATAAATCTTCATTCAAAAGGCCAATACTGTAAACAATGTCTTTTTAATTGAAGAAAGAAAAAGAATACCCCCAGCCCACATACAAAAGGAAGGAACAGCTCAAACTGAAAAGAGCAGCCAGAATAATTGCTGTGTACTGTACAATGATGATGGAAAGCAGACAAAGAGCATACACTGAGGAGCCATGGAAATGAAGCATCATAAAAGGACTGGTGACAGATAATGCTATTAGGAGTGCATTCACCCACACATATGCAATGATACATATGTTGGCATCAATGAGCAGGAGGGAAATTCAGAATGATTACACAAGGCGTTTTCTAAGGGACCAGGCTTGGCAAGCCCAGGCTGGAGGAACTTCAGTTTTGTTCTGAAGCAGTTTTTGCTTTTTCTCTCGAGATGCAGAGACTGGGTATAAATAGCAGTGGGCTTGAATAAGCCATCAGCCTCTGCTTCTGCAGCAGGAAATGAAGACATCTAAGGAATCCCTTTTGTCCCCGATAGATGTGTGTGTGCACATATTTGCTTTCCATTTAAAAGATTTCTTCAAATTTGATTTGTTCCAGAACTAACTCGCTTATCCTTTCAGAATCAGTGCACACCTTTCTGCAGCAGTGTGATCCCTGGGGAAAGGTTTAATGACATTTGAACATGAGTGCAGACTTGCCCGGGACTGCCCATGGGTGACTAATACTTGATGAGCTCAGTGGTCTCTGAAGGGAAAGCCAATGTTTGAACCATTTAGTCGTGCCCATGATTGCATTAGAAGTCCTCTACTCTCCCACCTTCCCCGCCATGCTGACTGCTTGGTTACACACATCTCTTTGGCTTCTGCAATCTGTTTTGCAGCCCTGATACTTCTTCAGATTTTATCTCACCTTTAAGTCTGATAATTGGAAAAAAGCCTCTTAAGCCTGCTTCTCCTCACACCAGACTTTCCTGCTGAATATGAGAAATGGCTGCACTTGTGTAGTTGTACACATGCCAGCCAGGAAGCTGGTTGTCCACTGCTATAACCAGATGAACATATTGCCCACCAGCAGCACCCAGAAAATAACAGGAATGCTCCATCACCAGTGGAAGAGTAGTGTGAGGCTCTATGTTGAGCCTATGTGATTCCATATCCACATGGATATGAGTTGGATCGGGAGTTAATGATGTGTAAAACTTAATGACAAGAGGTAAAATATGGTGCATGTCTGTTCTGAATTTGTTCTTTTCAATGCAGAGGTCTTAATGGCTGTGCTGGCCCTCCTATAACTGTACAGTTGAAATAGCAGACTTACCAGTACACACATTAGGGTGATGCAAAGCATGAAAAACACTGAAATCCATTGTGGTGCCTCTGTTTTCAAATCAGGAGAACATAATTGTTGCAAAAGCAGTGATCTGGAGTAAAACACACTGCTGTTAACACTATTGACTGACCCAGGCTCTTTGCTGGTTCTTTATCAGTTCTTGTGGGGCCTTCTGACTTCTGGATGGGACCCATCTCCTCCAAGGTGGAATGGCTATAAGTGACTTAGGAACTTTTAGCTGGGCTCTGAAGTAAGCCTTCCCTGCGCTTTGGGCTGCTGTGCTTCCCAGTGATGAAAGCCACATCCATCATTTACTGACCTGAAAAAGAAAGCAGAGATATTTTCCCAAAAGCTTGGATCTGTGTCAGTAGAAATTAGGAAGAACGGTCTTTTGAAATTAAGCTGTGATAAATTGCGAACCTAGACAGCTAGAGATTTTCATGCTCATCTAAGATGACAAATAGCCAGGTACTGCAAAAATAGGAAGAGTTAATGAAGATGCTTCTTTCTTAACATCATTCACCTTTCCTGTAAGCCTTGGCCTTCCCAGCACATAGGGAAGTTTGACAGTACTTCCTTCCCTCCTAATTTCTTGCCCTTGAGCTCAGGAAACTGGCCAGTCTCAGTACTATCTTCTGGTAAATGCTTAAAACTTACACCCGCCACTTGTGTGGAATATACAGACTTGATAACAAACTTCAGCAAGATTCTTGTGTGATTATGCAAGCACAGACACAAAATTGCTGACCCTCAGTGATGCTGCCAAGTAAAGGCACATGTAGCTCTGCGTATACATACATATTTATATACACTTTTAGCATTTTTCTTATAGGTGTTGGAACATGCTACTGCTTACTCAGTTTTTTACATGTTATCATAGACTTCTAGCTGGTCCTTTGCATACATGGCTGCTTTCCATAATGAGATACTGCTTGCAGATTCATATTCTTTATTTGGCACCCTGATTGTTACTTTGATAATGCTTCGGTGTTTAATGGCCAGTGGCCATGAGCTGAGGCACAGAAGGAGAAGATCACTTGCAAAGAGCCTTGTGACATTATGCAATAACCACAGAGAGCATCAGCGTTTACTTTGGATGTTTTCTAAGGGCTTGTACCGAGGCAGGCTGAAATTTAATGGAAAGATCAAAGTGACTAGACTTGGCTTTGGATCAAACTCTAATGCAATTTATTTCTTACTGACTTCTGTTTGATATCAGAAAGCATTAAAGCACTTACCCTTATGATTTTAAGAGACCTAATTTTAGAGGATAGAGGGGATCAGAAATGGTAACTTCTGTTCCAGAGTTACTGAATGAATTATACATCTGTGGTTTTTTTAAACTATCATAGGTGAAGCATATTTACTTCACCAATCTTGCAAAAAGCATAAGAAGTGGACATGGTGCCAAACCTGCAAAGAAAATGTCATATGAAAAAGGATTTCCTGCTTACTTTGGTATCAGCTATTGTGCTGTACTTTAACTGAACTTGATTTCCTAGGTTTTGTGCTATAGAATCACAATGGCTTTCCCCAGATTTTCTGGTTATTAAAATTCAGTTCCAATGCCAGAGTTCACTTTCCTAATGTTATTTTACCCTAGCTAGAGGAAAGTGGTTTAAGTGCTAAATATATTTTTAGTGGACAAAACCTTCTTACTATTAGAAATTTAAAGAATATTATGCTTTTTCTGGACTTAGAAACCTCAGACTGGAGAAGAAAAGGATGCTCTTGCTTTCTTATTTGGTTTATTACACCTTTTGAATAGTGTTCCAGCTCTCCGAAGTAGACTGTGGTATTACTGTGCCTGTGCTCTCGGACCTTACATTCCCACCCCATAGGGATTTTGTACATTTTGTTCATCTATAATAAGTCAGTATTAAAAAGTGAGCTGGCTATGGAAGCATACTTTCACTTGGCATTCTGGAATTACAGAGCAGGGAGTCCCACTGCATAGTCCCAGTCTGGGGACTTGCTTTTGCGATAGACATCGTGTCATTGTAGCAAAAACTTTATCAATATATGAATGAGCTCAAAGGGTAGGTTATGAATGGTTGGTTTCAATTTGTTCATCTCATGGTTTTTGATGTTTATCTTCATGATGGCATAGTGATATCACACAAACTTTAGCTAAAGTTTGGCAGTTCATTCCTCTCGAGTTCTGTTTGTGTCAGCTTCTCAGTCCTTGCTGGTTAATTATGTTTCTTTCTTCTCTATGGCTGGAGCTGGTTGAATTCACAAGCTCAATATTGCAGCAATTACCCTGGAATTCATTATAGGATGTTGAGTATCGGAGCTTGGCCACTTAAAGAAGAGAGGAGCGAGTTTCCAGGCAGGGATCAGGTTCTGACAGCTGCTTGCAGAAGCATTTAGCAAGGTTACACCTGTTTATCTGCTGAAAGCCGGTCTCTTTTTCTTTCTCTCGCTGCCATTTTCCCACGTCTTCAGTGATTCACAGCCTCCTACACTGCGGCCCACTGGGACTGCCAGAGATGACTTTGTTATTAGATGATGTTTCTTGGATGACCCAAGTTTTCCTTGTAATCTGATTCCACCAAGGGGATGGGATGGTGTTAGGCCTCTGGGACTTTTGGGAATGGCTTACATTGCACACACTTAAGAGAAGCTTGTTCAAATTGACCTAAAAGCTTAAAAGTCTCAAAGCAATTGCCAGTTTCCAGTTCTGAGCCCCAAGACATGAGCTACTGAAGTGCCCGAGGTCTTTTAGGCAAGTCTGCTTGCTTCGTGCTCAGCTCTTCTCTAGTCCTAAACTACCCTGTGCAAGCAGGGTCACAATCCCACATGAACACCCAATGTCTGTACTGCCCTGATGCTTTCACTTGTACCTGTGCTTAGGATGTGAGATTTCTCGATCACACATAGAATTGAAAGTACAGCCTTGGGGCCTGCTTATGAGACACCATTAAAAAGCCTTCAGAGACTTTTGCTTGTCTCTGATGTGTAGAAGTCCACTCTCTTGACAGATAGGTATGCTTCCATTTTCCATTTATGAGAACAATAACAAATCACGAACTATCACAAGGGTACTGTACGCTGTATACACTCTTTGTAGACAACTCCTACTCCTCCCTCCAAAAAAAGAGAGAATTCTAAAACTAATTAAAATAAATGGTACTGTGTATCTTCTGCCACCAGCTTGTTAGAGCTCCCATTTCTTCCACATGCTTTGCAGCACGGAGAAGTATAAACACAGCTATTCTCTTCCTTTTTCAGCACTGCTTAGACAGCCTATGGCTCTGTTGCTCAAATTCCCTGCCAGAGTTGCCAAGTGGCAAATCACACTAGTGAATGGACATTCATTACCTGAAATTGCATTGCTGCTGCAAACCTATAGGTCACTGATTTGCTGTCATTGGAACAGGCTGCCCAGCAAGGTGGTGGAATCACCATCCCTGGAAGTGTTCAAAACCCATGTGGATGAGGTCCTCAGTGATAATTGTTTAGTCTTGGTTGAACTGGGGTAATGGTTGGACTTGATGATCTTAAAGGTCTTTTCCAACCTAGCTGATTCTGTGATTCAGGTGCTTAGGGATGTTATTCATCATGTTCTGTTGGTGTTCATCTGAGCCACACTTCATCCTGTGAAGAAGGGTGCAGAGTCTATTCAATATAAATCTGAACCACGGAATTCTCTCTTAAGGTGCATGTCATAAAGATGCCAGGGAATTAATTCCTTTCTGCTTCTGCCACAAACGGGATTTAATGTGAGTTGAGAAACTTGAGCTGATGTTCAGTGTTTTACTGTGTGTCAGGCAACCCCGGAAACTTTTTCCATGAGGGCTGTGCATGCTGTTGACTGATTAAATACTTCACCCACTTCAGCAGTGGGAGGCTGTTTAATTAAAGAGATGAGGTAGCACGTATATCAAACACTTGCTTTAATTCTGAAAACTTGGAAATGAGAATTAATAGATTCATGCAGAAGCGTGCTTAGGGGGGATTAATGACTTTTGTTGAGCTGGTGATTATTCATTTCCATTTGAATACATTGCTCTGAGAATACATTTAGAATCAAAAAAACCCCAAAAACATTAAGAAATGGAGATGTGGGGCTTGAGAGTGGGAAAGCCAGGAATGGAATGTTTCCCTCTAATGGCATGGAATTAAAACCCCATGGCTGATGCTCCAGGTAACTGTGACTGTCATTTCAGCCCTGCATGTGGCCCTGTGACTTTCTGCTCAGTTTTCAAGCATGGTGTACTACCAAGGATAGGACTTAAAGAGAGCAGTAAAAACAGAGGTATGAAAGCCCTATTTCGTGCCAGTGTTTGGGGCAAAACACAGTGAAGGTTTGCACAATGTTCACATGGGCTTCGGTGTCATCCAGCTCTCACTGACACTCAGAATTTTCCCACAAGCTCAGACACTTGGATCAGAAGTAGTTTACCTGGATTATCTTTGTGTCTTTCTTCATCCAGGGTAAAGAAACTGCCTCCCATTTAAAACAAATGGCCAGTAGTCAGAGGTATGAGTAAGACATTTTTAAGGAGGTGCTCTGTGGAATGGTATTTGAAAAACTGAGTGTGGGGTAGAACAAGAGAAAGCCAAGGTACCCAAGTGTGAGGTTTGATGCAGCAAGAAGGATAGAGGGGGGTGACAGGAAAGATCAGGAGGAGGAATGAGTCTCCACCGATACTCACACAGAAAAGGAAGAACATTGATTCAGATCTATTGATTGGCATTGGTACAAAAGTAATAGGTTTCCCTTAAGCACAACTCTGCTGTCACAGATCTTTGGTTGCTAAGGTCTCCTCCCTTTTTTACATTGCCTTAATGCAGAGAGGTTGCTGTAAGCTGCAGGCATGACTGAGGCCATGCCATGTTCTCAACCACGGTTACCCAGTTTATTTTTTCTAGTGCATTTTTACATCTTTGTTTTTCGCTCCTGAATGCTTCTGTTGATACTCGGGCTTCCTCAATTGTTACTTCTCACATTAAATGGTAGGAAGAGGGAGGAATAAAGAATGATTATGATGGGAGGATCCTTTCCGCAGCTCTTGCAAAATCATTATTGGCAGCAACTGAGATCAACGTGGTGGAGGGTAAGAGAAGCACAAAAGAAACATGCGAGGGGTTAAAAGCTGATGTAAATGGCTGTAGAACATCTTCCTCTCTCAAAACATTCTCATCCACTAACCATCTATCTCAGTCCTCATTAAAGTTGATGGGAGTCTTTCCGTTAACTTAAAAGGATATTGGATCAGCCCCAGATCCTCCGTGCAGGGCGTAACAGGCACAGTCTTTAAGCTCAGGGTGAGTAGAAAGAATTTTATGACTGAAGAGTCTGTGTGAAATCCCAGCCCTCTTGAATCCAATGGTGAAACTTGCATTAACTTCATTAGCACTGGGATTTTGCCACTAGACTCAGCATGAAGTGAGATCAGTGTGGTGAGAGACGGCGGGATGTTTGACAACAGAGATGCCAGCTATGTTTTATCTGTGGCTGGAATGCCGAAGTGTGAACTATTTTCTCTGTTAAGGTTTCATGCTGCCATTTCAGTGGCAATAGGAGTGAATTGAGCCTGACCGCAGCTGCCTGTCTCACATGGAGAGAAATTCTGGCATGGCACCTGGCACGAGTTTTCCTTCCATAAACAATTCCCAGGGGAGTTTCCCAGTTTACCCAGAGGCAGCTTTGTCTTATATGCAGCAGATCACTGGAATATGGTACACTTCCATCCAGCAGCAGACACTATGCCCATAATCCATACCCAGCTAGAAGAAAGCATAAAGCAAGAGTTAAAATAAAAAGAAAGTATTTGGAAGAAAATAAGCTTCTAAGGAAGTAATGAGCTTTTACTCATCCAACTGTGCTATCTGCAGGGAAATGATGTATTTTTCAATTGGAAAGAGAGAAGTAGGGGGGTGTGTGCGTAAGAAGGAGGAAGAAATGATTGAAAACACATGCGAATGGAAAGGATTTTCACCAGACTCTGCCCCAATCTGAAAAGAAAGCTGTCCATTATAATAATTGCAATGTAAGCCCCAGAAATATGCTGCAGTATGAGGCCAGTTCCCTCCCTGGAGGGCCTGCAGGCAGAGATGAATATAAAAAGAAGGCACAGGAGTTCAGGGATAGGTCAATACAATGATTTCAGTTTTTAAGCAACTAGTACAGGATTTTCTAGAAGGGGTTGGAAATCTATTTCCCTTAAGCAGCTGGAGTTGAACTCCAAAACCCAAGGGCTCTTAAAACCCCAGCTGCTTTCAGAAATGTTTGTGGTTATCAATATCTAATCCTGGTCTGCTTTCCGACCTCGGGCTGCCTTTGAAGTATCCCTACTGAGAGCTGCCCTGTGCTCCTCCTCTGCCCTAGCCTGCTCCTTAAACAGGCTTCAAAATGGAAGTGTTTGTTGTGAGCGTGAGGTTCACCTTTTATTTCTACATGTCGTCTACTAGCAGCACCTTTCCTAGAAAGAAATGGGGATGATAACAAGGTGACACTTAACTGAAATCCCTAAAATAAGTCACTCTCTTTAGGCTTCCTCTGTAGCTGCCAAAGATCTTTGGGAAAGCACGTAGGGCTAGGTACTCCATTATAGTGCCTGCATTTGGACGGGCTGCCTGTGAAGTCTGACTTCTCCTGTCATTAAATGGTTCATCCCTTCAAACGCTATTTTGTTGGTGATGCCGGTTTGTCATGTAGAGAATCATTAAAAGGGGAACATTCTTCCCGTCTCCTTTTCCATGCGGTAATGCTAAATGTGGTGTGTGTGTCCATCCTGTCCCTTCCCCCCTCACATCCATTTCTCTTTCTGGAGCATCCGGAGTGCATGACTTCATCTGCTTGATTACCTCGAGCCTTGGGAATGCTGGCTTTGTCTCCGAAACCACCAGAATGTGCTGAGCAAACACCGCTCCTAGTCAGGCTGCATCAGGGCTGGCTGCTAAAGCCTCCTATGTGAGAAAACTTCCTTGGAGCTGCTTTTTGATGAGATCATCTTTAATGATACGGGGCTGTCTTCTTTATTTGGTGAACTGGATTCAACACGAGGGCAGTATTACGGCCAAATGAAAGAACTGTTGTTTCCAAATGTTTTTGTAGCTTTCTAGGACTGTGGTTTTGCACAAAAGTGGGCATTCATTCTGTGTTACGCTGCAGCTTCATCTTTCATACTGACAGCGTGGTGGCTGTCAGTGGTACTGCTCCCAGTAAATTCTGCAATGGATTTTTAAAACAGTGGTGGCTTTCCTGTGGAGTTGTGTCTCTGACAGTGCAAACTTCTCCTTAAGCAGAACTATGTTGTTTAATCACATCCGGCTATAGACCATTGCTGTCGTCCTGCATCAAGCAGCCGAAGCCATGGAAAGGGAAGGATTGCTAACAGGCATCTAAAGGAAGCCATTCCCTGAAAACTGTTATGTGAGTGCAGGAGCACTCCATGCAACATCTGCAGCTGAGTTTGCTGCCACAGCTGTTCTGATGTGCTGTCTCTTGAAAGAAACAACAGGAAATTAGGATGGGTTAGATATTAGTGGGACACTAAGGAGAGATATTATGCTTTTATATTAGCTGATAATATCTAGGCTATGCAAATGCAATCTTTATGGTCTGCAAGGTAAGTTTTCACAACTTGCTGGAAACTTCACAGAAGACCGAGCTGGAGCATTGCTTTGTCAGAAGTGATGCAACAAGGGTGGTTTGTCATGTGAAAAAGAATGGGTAACATGGGTTGGGTACTCTGACCCCCAGCCTGTGAGGGGAGGAATATCAACATCTTGGATTTCCTCCTTGGATATTATCCTCCTTGAAATGTGGGCCTGCCACTGTTTGTACACGGTGGAGGAAAATAATGCAGGTGGCAATCGCAGCTGCTGTTCAAACTGCAGTCAAGCATGTGCTTATTAGTCTGAACAGTGTCAGGGTCCCAGCTCTCTCCCTGTCAGGCAGTCCAACCCCTGCAGGTTTAAAAGCTGCCAGTGCATGCGAGGACATTTGCTGGTTTCTGTCACTGTTCTTGCAGTGCATGTGAAGTTGAGCGTTACCCCGGTGTTAGAGTGATTGCTTCCAGCAAGGCTTCTTGGGGGGAATAAAGCAGGCTGGCTAAATTAGGAGGTGATCCAAGGCCTTGTTCATAAACCAAATTACGTAGAACAAAGCTTTACTTTATTCTAGTTTAGAAAAGGTTTAACTCTGGCATAAAGCGCTCTATACTCCCTCCTAATCCATCAAACAAGCGTCAAAGACATTGTTATAGCTCAACCAGAAATGCTTAAAGATGTTCTAGAAAACAACTTATTCTCATGGAGCTGAGAGGATGAGCTTGTGCAGAGCTGAAATTGGCTTCCAGGAGCTTTTCAGGTGGAAGCTCCAGACGTTCAACCTGGAGACTGGCTCAATTTTGCTGTTTTCTGCTGAGATTGGTGTTCAAACCAGTGTTGATGCACAGTTTTGCACAGCCTAGCAAATAGAAGATGCAGCGCTATCATGAAGATGAAATTGAAGTATTTCACAGTGAGACATCAGTTGGAGAAGGTTATGCGGGACAGCTGCTGAGTCTGAGCATTTCGGAATCATTAAATACAAGAAATTCATATTTGGGAATTTTTAAAGACCTGGAGAGAGGAGCTCTGTTGACCTCTGAATGCTGCTTTTTAGTCAGTGAGTGGGAAAAAGCATGTTATGAAAATCAGGTAAGTGTAGGTCTGTCAGCTTCACATTGATTACAAAGCAAAACAATGGAACAACTGAAATAGGGCTCCTTTAATAACAAATTAAGGGAAGACCATTTTGTTAGTATCCATCTACCTGACTGTAAGGAAAACGGATCTTGTCAAATCAGTTTGATGTGTTTTACTTTACCAAGGTAATAAGTTAATACTGACTTGCATGATGTCAAGATAAAAGATAGTATAGAGAAAGGAAAGGAAAGATTGAGGTGAGGAGCATCTTGACTCTTAAGAACATGAGGAGAAATGTGTCTGGCAATATTAAAGTGCACAGGGAAGGGAGACAAATTTCGTCATTTCCTCAGAAGCTGCCTGATGATAATTGCAAATGTATGCTCCCAAATAAATTGTGAAGATTAAATGTAAGATATTTTTTGTTACTATATTTTCATCGTGTGTCATGAATTAATTTTCTGAATTTCCTGAGTATGCAAAAAAAGGGTCTCAAGGGATTGTAGAAGATGGGTTAGTCATTTAAACTTCTTAAGTTCATGAGAAATTGACAAAGAGACATGTTAGGGGCATGATGCAAGTTTGACAGTGGGGTCAAATCAATAGACAGCAAAGAGTTTATTATGTTGGAAAGGAAAGTAAAGGAAAGGAAAGGAAAGGAAAGGAAAGGAAAGGAAAGGAAAGGAAAGGGGCAGAAAGAAAGGAAAGGGGCGGAAAGGAAAGGGGCAGAAAGGGGCGGAAAGGTGCGGAAAGGGGCGGAAAGGGGCGGAAAGGAAAGGAAAGGGGCGGAA
>JAVHNF010055664.1:0-14976 GCA_034783455.1 Micropsitta finschii
AGCCACAAAAGAGGCTTGTAACAAAATCAAACCCTTCAGCTCTATCATGGTCTCATGACAAGGGAGATGGTCATCAAAGCCTGGCTGAGGTTCTTTAGCTTTCCACGTGAGACCTGAGCAAGCACAGGTTCTGCTGACTTCTTGGCAAACAAAAGAGCAGATTTTGTCTTAAATAAGAGTCTTTTTGAGGGAACGGCACATGCTTGGAAAAAAAACAGGAACCAGAACCGAGTCTTCAAGTGGATTCCTGATTCTGCTACAGGTTAACTAACAGTTTGGCACTGCAGAGTTTCTGTGTGCTTTTGAAGGCAAAATGGATGGACATTTGTGCCAGAATTTGCTCTGAGATGTGGAATAAACGGAAATAAAAAACTTCAAAAACTTTGTGAATGTGCAAGCTGAAAAATGGTAGGAAACATTCCCTTATTTGTTCAAACCAATCTACGAAACGTTGTCTGGACAAAAGGCAACTGGTGAAGAGGAGCTCGACCTAGAATTTATCCTGTGAGGTGGGATACTGGGACAGGAATGAGTAATGTTGACTGCTAGACTTAAAAAACCCTAGTAGCGCCATAAATTTGAAGAAATATTTCCAGTCTTCCCAACTCTTTTTTGACACAGGTTTTTTTGAAAGTTACTTTCTGACAGCTTTCTGGTAATTAGACACCACAGCTTTATATCAGAAGAACAGGCTTAATTAAGACTGCAGAGAGATGCTAAAATTATCATTTCCTCAATGCTATATTTTAACAGCAGAAATTCTTGGAGATCCCTGTGGGATGAGACTTTAGTCCAGAATAAAACAAGTGCTAATTTATCATGATATTTGTAATGGATGATATTTAAAAAATAGAATTTATATCCTAGATGGAGGATTAAAAGTTTCTCTTAATCACATCAGACAATTAAACATCTTATCCTTTGTTCCCCCCAAAGTTACTTTCAGTTCACAACCTGAACATTCTGTATGATACAGAGAAAGACCTGTTTACATATTCAGATCATTGACAAGGCTCACAAAGCTCTGGCAGGTGTTATTCTTTATAGCAGGAATTATCTCTGTAGACAGGGAAGAACAGGGAAGGCTGCAGCTTGTTCTGCCCCACAGTGGGGCACTGCCTTCCCTTAGCAGAGTAACCCAGGATCCACCATCCTGAACACACACCTTCATCTGGTGCTCTGTATTTCCCGTTCACCTGGAGTTAGGTGAGCAGATGCTAAACACTGAAATGGAAAAGGAAGGGAGCCTGGGTTAAAAGGAGCATTGGTCTGCAAGGGAAGAAGGGTAGAATCTTTATCTTCCAATAAATCAAAATATAAATTTAAATTCTGAGCATCTTAAGAAGACTGAGGTTCGTGCAAAAGAATACAGTGTAAGGCAAAGTTCCTCCTGGTGTCATTTGTTTTTGTGACAAGCTGCAGAGATTACTGGAACAGAAGAAGTCCCAAGCTCCTAAATACCATCTCAAGTAGAGTTCATGTGAAAAAGAAGAGAAGCGGCACCGTCTGGATGATAAACATTCATATTTTACAACCTTTCAGTTTATTTACTGATATATCTTTTTCTAACTATATTTGTTGTTTGTATCAGCTTGCCTAGGCAAAACAGAGCCATACATAATTCAGGGATAAAATTGCCATCAAGTCACTGCAGAATCTAAATAAATAGACCTCAAACATATATTTTTCATTAATAACCCTCCATTACCAAGTTCCGACACTTTGAACCAAAAAAATAAATAAATAAAATAGCAAGATAAAAAAGAAAGACACCTCATTATTTAATGCCAGTCTCCCTGGCTTTCCGCTCGGAGCAGGTGGAGGCATTGTCTGTAAAGTTAGAGCTTAATGTGACCTGGGAGCGGTGGCCCAGGCTGGCAGGGGAGGACACGGCGAAGCAATCAGCACTTGGCCAAAGCTGTCACCAGTCTTCAAGCTGGCGAGACAAGGCTAAGTGTGGAAGCTCCCATGCCACTTACACATTTCATTTTTTGCTGTCTTCCTGTCCAAAAAAAGGAAAAAAGGGGAAAAAAAAAAGAAGAAAAAAGAGGAGGGGTGAGTGGGGAAAAAGCAGAGAGAAGAAAAAGAACTGTTAATTTACAGAGCTGAAAATAGCAGCTGCTAATGGGCTTTTGCACTCCTTCTTTAGTCACTGCAAGGTCATGATCAGAAGTAGCCTGTGATTGATTCTAAAGTGAAGCTCAGCTCTTCATGTCTGTAATGGACATTAAAAAATCTGAAAGGAGCTCAAAAGAGAAAACAACAAATGACATATTTTATGGAGCTCTGGAGTCCTTCAGGTTCTGAGAATGAACTTGGAGGGTGGAGTCATGCTCTGTTTTTTAATTGTCCCTCATAATAATTATTGCATTACAAGGAAAAATTAATTGTATAGATTAGTCTAACTTCATCAATTTTATGGCCATTTTATTGCCATTTCTCACAGCTCTGCAAAGAACAGCCCGCCTCTTTCACCCCTGTGTTTAAAGGGTTAAATGAGATGAGTGACAGCCTTTCTGCATGATTTACAACTTCGAGCCCTGTAGTGAAACCAGCGCTTGATGGATGATCCTGAAAGACGGAGACTAACCATAAATCATGTCTTTGAATCATTGACAAAGATAAAGGAGAGAAAGAAAAAGCACTGGCATTGACATTCATTCTCCCAATAATGTACATTGACTAGTTACAATACAGAACCTTAATTAAAAAAGCGAACTCAAAGTAGTCACCTCAGTGTAAGGAATGCACCGCTCTGGAAAGCTCATGAAAATCACAAATAAAAGTTCAAGCCACATCCATGATAGGTTACCTCCCTGGGAAAAGCACTCTGATGTGCACCTGCCACAGCCCTGCACTGCGAAGTAAACCCGATAAACACTGGTCTTAACCTCCTTATTATTTACCACCTCCCTTTCCTTTTTTTGTGCCTGCTCTTAATTTTGTCTTGTTATTGTTAGAGCTGAATGCCAGGCAAGGTGGCATTCCTCTTGTTTTAGACACTGGATGTATCATGTGGAGATGACAGTCTTCAGAGGCAAAACAAAGAAAGGGCTCTGCCTCACTGGGAACTGAGGCACCGAGAAATACAGTGACTTGTTGGGGGCCACATGGAAATCTGGGCTTTGTGAGTTTATGAAAGGGCTCATGATATCTGTATATCATGGTATGCCTGGGGCAGAAGGTGCTTGAACTGATGGAGAAGTCAGCTCAACTAACATTTCCAAACTTACAGTACAGATGAGAACTCCCCTGAGTTGCAGGCCAGGAGGAGGAAATCAGTGCTTGGCCTCAGGTGCCACTCATGCACACTCAGATGAAGGCTAGTGGCTACAGAGATCCAAAAGCTACCATCTGCAAACACAGCAGTGGCACTTTTGTTATTTACTTCCCTCAAGTGCAGATACCACCTTTCCCTTTCAAAACTGGCACAGAGGACTTCTGGAATACATTAAATATTGTACAAGAAATGGGAGAAATCCCCAAATATGAGCTTCCAAGAGTCTGAATGAATGGCCAGGTGTATGGTGATGAAGTTAAAGGTCAGGTTAAGACTTACGTGGGAGAACTGATAGCACCATCTGTTATAGCACTGGGTAGTCCCATCTTTATGCACAAGAAAGACTAGCAGACCTATATAAAGAAATACAAGCGAAGCAGTTGTGGAACGCACCCATTTTGTGTCTGTAAATGCAACAAAGGAATCCACAAATGCAGTGATTTTCTGAGCGAGCCCATGCTGGGTCACACAAACATCTTAAACCCCCATTTGAAAGTGTGCAGATGAGCACAACACAGCTTGAGATGGGATTTGGTTACTTAAAAAAGGAATAACCTAAGGGGGGAAAAATGATGACAAACAGGTGAAGAGAGAAAAGAGGGGTAAAGGAAAGAATAGGTGAATAGAAGCTGGGAGAGGAAGGTCTAGATATGCATTTTAATGCTTCCCCACTGTGCTTAATTCTTTAAAAAGAAAGGTACAGATTTGACAAGTTCATGTGTTCATGTTAGCTGAAAGCAGAGGTGGGTGAACTCCAACTTTTCCAAGTTCTGTGCCTTTCCTGAATCTGCAATTTGTCAAGCATTTAATCCTCATGGTTTCAAGAAAATATTGGGATTTCACACATGGAAAAACTCAATTATAAAAACAAAACAAAAGAGGACAAGCAACACTAAGCAGGTTTTTGTAGGTAAAGGAAAGCATCTTCTATGAGAGGGAACAACTCCATAAAACAACTGAGAAGGCACAACCGGGAGTGTTCCAGAAGGCACAACCATCCTAACACACTCCCTTTATTGATTCGCATATATTATTTCCCATTCTTCCCTGTTCACTTTGCTGGGTCTTAGCTATCAGTTTTCTCTACTCATTTCCCACTTTCTTCAGGTGTGATTATGAGTATTTTTATGTGCATATGCAGCCTAATCTGTGCAGAAAATCTAAGGACTTTATGAAGTATGAGCACTCTTGCACAGGCAGCAAAACCAAAGAGGTACATTGTAAGAATTAATTGATGATTTTCAGCTCCTTACTCACAATTTACAAGCTTCCTTCAGTATATTATTCATATGTCAAAATGTTTTCTACAAATCATTCTTATTACTTTGTCATGAGCATTCTGATGCAGGTTCACTTGGACAAGGTACACAGAGGTTTCTTTGCCCTTGATTGCATGAATATATACTTTGGTTTCAAGTTTCTAAGGCAAATGTGTTGTCATATTGGATTGATTGGATTTGCCATTTGTTTTCCATAAGTATTTGCTGAAGTTTATTTTTCAAATAAACATTCTTATTACAAACAATTTCCTTAGATATTTACGTGCAATTAAAGCGGAGAGAACACAGTCACTTATTTTAACTCGTTTATAAATTCAAGAGGATATGCGCTGACCTCCTTCCCTTCCTTTTGTTCCATTTCTTATCTCTCAATTTTTTGTTCAAATTTTTCCACTATATAACAAACAAACAAACAAAACCAAAACCCAGCAGCTCATGACCAAGCTTTATTGGTAGAAAATATTGCTGAAGTGAAAAAAAAGTCAAATTTATCCTTGGGAAAATGAGCCTTTTTATTTTTTTAAGGAAGAGAAGAAGTAGGGCAGAGAAGAAATGAAATTTACATTTTTGTTTGGAACAGAAGAGTACCTGAAAAATAACTGGTTCGGAGATACAGGGAGAAGAGCTGACAGGAACTGACTCCAGGTGTATGTAACCATCCTCCGCAATAGGCCAGGTTTCCTGACCACATCTTCCATGGCACAGCACAAACACTCCATCTTTCCCTACCACTGAGCACCACGGGAAATCAGCATTTAAATGATTGCTCACTATCCAGTCCAGAGTTAATGGTTCACACCAAGGGATAAATGCAATGGTAGCATTACTAGTTCCTAAAAAAGTCAAAGTTGGTCCAGAGCAGAAAGCCTGATTTCAGTTTGCATGCTATTCGCTCCTCTCAACTGAGCTAAAATGGCCTGACTTCCAACACAGCTGGCTGGGTTAAGGAGCACAACTAAACTAATTATATCATTTCACTAAATCTTGAGGTGATAAAGAAGACAGACATTCAGCTGTTCCAGGAAATGACCCTGAAACTGAGTGAAATGTTCCGCTCAGAAGCAAACACACCTTTGTTAAAAAGTGCTGTAAATGCATGGCAGAACATGTTACTCACGGCTGCTATCAAGGAGTGTGTGTGTGCATTGCAACTGTGGAGACAGTGGAAATGAAGCAGCTCAGAAATCGTTTTCAAGAGGATTTGGGACACTGCGTAAGTCAATCCTAATTCATAAGAACGCAGCCTGATGGGTGAAGTTGGAATGAAAGAGAAAATAATTCGCTTGATGTCAGACTGAGGGTGAAATGCTGTTTCAAATTAGCAAAGGTGGATGGGAAATGCCTCATGAGGAGGATGGTTACAGCAGTTATGACTGGAGGGTGTGTGCAGAGAAGGCTGCTGGGACTCCATCCCCACTTGCCCCAGCTGATGTTTTGGAAGAGCCTTTACTGCTCCCGTAGGTCAATCAGCCCTGCCCCATGGTGTGAAAGGCACCTATCTCGCACTCACGCTTCAAGCACCCCTGGGGGTGTAGTGCTGTACACTGGCCCCTCCACAGAGGGAGATGGGGAAGAGGATACCTGGGTTTCAAGAAGGATTTGGTGGATTTAGGCAGCTATACATGAGGGCTGGGGAGAGGAAACAGTTAACACAATAGGTTTTGGCTTTTGACAGAGAATACTTATGTTTAACCATTCATAACTAAATCACATCAATTTAAGTGGAATCCATGTATTTCTGACTCTCATGTTAATCTCTATGCAGAGAGAGTGTCTAAATATTTGTCTCTTTCAGTTCCGATATTGTAATTCTCTACCAAAACTAAGGGGAATCCCTTGGTTGGTTTCCCACCCCCAACCCCCTTCTCTTTTTTTCTACCTTCTTTCCTTTATTTTCTGGTAGAAGAAAGTGGTGAAAGGCTTTGGATGATCATTTAAGGAAACAGGGATTTAATAAACCCAGTGTTTGGGTACATCACAGCTTTTATGTTGGCGCTGAACTCCACATACATTAAATCCACATCATCTATCAATCTTACAGTTGCGTGTCACTTATGAAAATCTACTGAGTATTGTTTTCATCTCGCCTTACAACAAGCAGCAAAGCCTCATGAATACTGAAGAGCATTGTAAATACTGCACATCTTTTATTTTTAAAGGTCTAGACAGTTTGGAATGGCAAGATTTCTTTGTTGAAAATTGCAGCTTAAAGCAATAATTCCCAGATTTCTCCTCCCCTATTTTTTTCATCCTGTGTGCAAACAAGCAGAAGCATTGCTCTGTATCATTAGTAACATCTACAGTGGTGCTGCTGCTGCCGCAGCTTCACCATACTAGTGCTCCGCCTGTGCTAGCCATTAATCCAGCCCGATGTTGGTTCAAGTGTGATATTATTATTCAAATTCCATCCCACTAGGAAGCAACCAGCTCTGAGATGTATCTATTCATTTCCACTGCTTTATTGAAATCTGACAACCTGCTTTTTCTGCATTTTTGAATACTGCAACTTTATGACCACACACTGCCATCACCCTGCTCTTATTTGCCTCAATAGCCCTCAGTAGTGGATCTGCCATGGGATGAATTTAATACAACAATATTTTACTGTTAGACAGCACCTTTCATCTTGAAGAATAAAGCCCCATTGAAATTCAGTCATCTTGGGGCCCAGAGACGCTCAGCTTTGTGAACAGGGATGTTTTGGCCAGGGACACAACCCATCTGTTTTTGGGAAGAGTACAAAGTGACCTCTCGTGCACACACAAACCAACAGGAGGTGTGAGGTGTCATCCAAACCACCATGACATGACTGTCCATCTCTGATCCTCAGTTTGGGCTAGAAAATGGGCAGCTAGGTCGCCTGAGATGATGCTATGCTGACAGACTGCGTACATGGCCTGTTTGTATTGGGCTGCGTTGCACAGTCAGAAATACCCCTCTTGCAATACTTTTATACCTACAGCTCCAGGCAAAGCCTGGAACAGCAGAGAGGCATGATCAAAGAGAGGTGCAAGAGTTGACTACACCTTCTCAAACAGCCACAGAAGTCTGATTTGGCTTGAATCACCAGGCGCGTGAGGGATGGGGGAGGTTCAGTGTGGTTCCTACTTTACAGAGACCCAGTATCTTCTGCGTAGGTTTGACATCTCATTGGTTTCTTTTCTATTTGCTTTCTATCCTTGTTATCTTGTCAGTCCTACAAATGAACGTTTGTGTGCCACCAACTTTTTCTGCAGTATATATAGCTCATCACAAGCTCAGAGCTAACAGGAATCTCACAAAAAGCAAGGACTTGGTGAACCTCAGTGGTACTTGTAGGTCTAAGAATTGCAGAATTAACTTCTAACCTTTCTGTTTGTTTCTATTTCCCTGCCAGGAAAGGCAAATTCTTTCCTCCTATAGGCACAAAAGCAAAGCTCCTCTGCCATCATGCTGTGATCTGCACTGAAGTCTCAGCTATTTCAGTTGTGAGTAGCCTTTTGTGATTTCTGTATAAGAACTGGTGGAATCAGTCTGCTGCTACTTGTCCAGGCAATTCAACTTCAGTGATAGGATTAAGAGCTACCGTTTCAATCTACTAGAGGCAAGAACAGTAAATAGTCTGAACTCTCACTCATAGATTATCAAGTTAATGAAGGGTAGCTACCTGAAGGCTCAAGAGCCAACCTGTTAAGACACCTTGCTACTGATTCAGAAGCAATGTGAAGGAGTGCTCCAAAGCTGCAAAAGACTCCCCCCATACAAGCATGCTGTGAATGAGTCTAGAGTTTTAAAGCCATGTTGTCAAACCAGTGAGATACAATTTCAGAGTATTACTGATTCCCCTACCTACATTTGCTTATAAACATGGGCTTGGGACAGGCTTCACCTCAGATTGAAGCAGACCTTGCTATTGCATTGGGCTAAACTAAAATTCAACTTGCCTGACTCAAAGGAATCCAGACATGAAACATCCACAAATGTCATCTTAGTTTTGTGAACCCAAAATTTGACAGAAGAAGTTGTACAAAGCCAAGACATCATGTGTCTGTTACTGGGAAAAGAACCGCTTACCATTTCCAGACTCCTGGTGATTCAGATGAAGTGGAACCAGGATAGAACACAACCCTGCATTTTGAGTTTGACAAACAGATGTCATTTCATGAAAGCAATACCGAAACCTTGAGAAATGTGAGTGATGAAGAGGGAAAGAATGCAAAGAGAATGTGCTACTTCCCTGTCTCCACAGCCTTGTGGACTCCCAGGCACAAACATTGCACTGGCCTGATTTTCAGAGGCTGGGGTGGGGCTGTTCACTGCATCTGAAAAGCAGACATTTTATTTAGATCTGCAAAAAATTTGCAAGTTTGTTAGTTCATCAAAGAAATCTAATCCACCTATTGTCTTCTGATCTTTCTTGTAAGATCCCTCCACATGAATAGAACTGCTTTTAAAAGCACCATCCCTCTCCTCTCCACCCCCCAGCATTTCCTGTCCTCTCACCTTAAAAAACAGCTCTGAGAACTTTTCGACCAAAGCAGCCATGTGGAGCCAGAATTGTTTCAGATTTATACAGGGCCTTTGCTCACATCCTGTCGGGTGTTAAAAATCCCTCAGCTGCTTTGCTAGGACCACCCGGCTAGTTCTGAACCACATCTGACAAAATGATACTGTTCACTTCCAGAACCCATCACACAGTTATTCTTGGATAAAAGGTAAAGCAAATAGCAGCCAACTGCTCACTGCTGCAGAAACGAAGACCATCTAGCCATTTATCAAAGCTTCAGACAACCAGCTTGCTTTAAGCTCAGCCACCTCTCCCATTACAGCTTTAAACGATAACACGCTATAATATCAAAAATGACAAATGGAACCGGGGACCTAACCTATACACAATCAATACCTGCTCTGAAATAAGAACCATCTTTAAAGTATTGACAAAGGGAGCAGGAATACATATAAAACTGCAATTTTTTCTTGAATTGTTTGGTATGGCCACTGTCAACATTCATTTGTCCATGACGTTCTTTTTTTTTTACCATGAGAGCAGCAAAACCCCAGGGTGTACAAGTATTGTCAAGCCATTAGAGTCTCCCTGTGTCTGCTGCTTATTGGAGGGTAAGAGGAAAGGGCCGATTGCAAGTGACTTCAGCAGAGCCTTCTGCTGCAGACAGAAACTGCTGCACTACGTGCAAAGCAATTCTGCTTTCTGCTTCAGACCAAGATGCATAAGAAAAATTTAAGATGTCATCAGCTTCATTCATTTTGATGGTGCTCCTCCAGCTTGGGTCAGAAGAGCTTTATTTAAAATAGAGCCACTAACTCTCTATGAAAGCAGAATGAAAATTCTGTGTTTAGGTCATAAAGACAAGGGCCTTCCTCTGAAGGACTGATGAAGGAAGCACCTTGTGGGCCAGCTACTTCCTCCTCCTGAGTTTAATAATATTACTTTGTACTTTTATAGCATCTTAAAGTGTTCACCACATTTCAGATACTCTATGAAGAATTAATAACAATCCAAAATGCTCTGCAAATGTTCATATCCCCTCACAGATGCGGAAACTGAGACAGAGCCAAGTTGAATGGCTTGGTGAAGGTCATGTAGGGCTTTGAAACAGCTGGTAGCAGAAACTCAGTCTCCTGAGCCATTGTTTGAGACTTGGTCACACCATTTGGCCAGAAAAAAAGCAAGAGATGATGAGATGAAGATGGCTTGCAAAGGAGCTGGTGACACAGTAGTTATCTCCAGACTGAGTGTACAACCAAGAAAGTATAAAAGAAGTGACATCTTGGTACCAAGGAAGCACAGAAGAACTGATCCCCAGAGCCCTCCACAGCACTAGAAAGAGGATAATGACTTCTCAGTTTTTTCTAAGCAAAAGTAGCCATCCTGTTCTTCCCTTATAGTCTCAGTGGAAATATATGTATGAGAGAGGCTTTACAGGTACTGACTGGCCTGAGATCATCGTTGAATACAAAAGGCCATGGCTGAAGGACAGTACGTAAGCAAGGGCCTATGTTATGTGGTATCACCCTATTTTGGGTTAGATGCAGCTTGCACCCTTTGGGTCTGTAATCACAGCAGATTCTGATGCAGTGATGATGGTGTGGGGAAACAGGACACTTTACAAATGTGATGGCTGCCTCCAGACAGCAGGGAAGAAGGGAAATATATTGTGCACTACGTGCAGGACAGGTTTTCTCTCAGCTAGTGTCAGCCTGAACTAAGATGGGAGAACCTCATGACTTGAAGGCACAAATGGCGTCAGCTGCAGGATGCAGCAGAGTGAAGCATACAACTGCATACAGCCTGTGCACATCCCTTCACCAAGAAAAGCCCCACAGCCGGGGAAAAGGTTTCAAACCTTTGTAATGCAGAGAAAATGGGTTATATATAGCAGGAGAAACTGTCTGTTCCCTAGAAAATTATCATAAAGAAGGGTTAAGGCTGACAGAGAAAACTATTCAAATGGGAGAAACTGAGGCACAAAAGCAACTTTCCCATGGTGAGACTTAGAAGTGCAGAGAACTATCTCCAAAACAGAGCTCAGGCCATATCCATCACTGAGTGCAAGACCCCTGCACCCCGCAGCACCAGGCAGCTCCAGGCAGTCCCTGACACAGTGCTGGTGCACAGAGTCGGGACACCCAACTCAGCCATGGAGAGGCTCCACCAGCTGAGTTCCCTCATTCTACCAGCAGATATGCAGCTCGCTGGGGCGTTTTGTGTCAAATTGCCAGCTACACCTTACAACAGGGAAAATCTGGCTCTATGTTGCTCATCAGTGGTTTAGAAACTTCAAAGAGAAAATGACTCAGAGAAAGTGCGAACAAAGCAACAAAAGCAACTGAGCAGCTGGAGATCAGCCAACTGTTCCTGAAGGATACCCTAAAAAGTGCCACACATTGCTGAGTGAGTGGGACACAACTCAGGGAAAACCCTTTTTTATAGGGTGATGTTAAACAGAGTGAAAAAGAAGCGAGTGGGGCTCCGGAGCTTGGCAGTTGAGGAGTTAGGGCACAGGAACAAATCCATAGCTTGGGGGCTATGCGCTCCACCTCGCTGCCATCCTGAAAAGTAGGAGTAAAGTTTTAAATAGCTGGCCTGATTTGGCTAAGCCTTTGAAGTTTTTGGGTGGGAAATGGTATTTATTATTGGTTGTCGTTAGCATGTAAATAAGTAAATACACCCACTCCTGGTTTGGAGGCAGCCTGAAACAGGAGAGAACCTGCTATGTGATTTCAGGAAAAAAAGAGTCCTGTTGTCTCTGGTGTTCCACTCTTGCACGCAGTGCTGGTGTCTGTTTTATTTTCCAGGGATCATTTCCAAAATATTTTGGTGTGTGCTGAGATTTGCTGGGATTAGCTGCTCTCTGCTTCGATGAATGAGTTGCCTTGGATCAAGAACATGACAAGGGGGGGTAGGAGGCACAGGATGCTCTGCACATGTCCTCCCCAGATCCGAGTGTTTCCTTGTGGAAAGACAACAGGTGCCAGTGCCTGATCCAAGGCGAGAGCTGTACTACTGAATGTGAGCACTTTCTGAGTGCTAGTGTGGTCTGGAGAATGTGCTCACAGCAGGAGGAAGGTATAGTGACAGGCCAAGCTTAATATTGATTTTAGCACTGCTGGACAGATTAGGCCAAAGCAGAATAATCTGTTAACCCCCAAATGTGGAGGAGTCAGCAAATTTGCTGGAGTTCTCTATTCAGGGCACCCAACTCCTCAGCTGTCTAATCAATATTTATCTAGGAAGGTGATGCTGCATGTCAGCCTGTTAGCTCCCGGCACGGTGGCACTGCTGGAGTGAGCTCCTCTTCCCATAGCCCTGCAGCTCTGTCAATAGTGAAGGGAATTGATGGTGCGGTTGAGCGCGGTGACGGTGATGTGGTGGATGGCAATGGTGCCAGGCTGGAAGGGAGGCTTTCCCCAGAAGTAAAGGATACCTGTCACCCTTTGGAGGGAGCCTGAGAAATGGTTTGGAAACTCCAGATCTATGAGTCTTGTGCTGTAAAACCAAGCCATTAGGCTGCTCTACACTCAGACTCTGAGGATTGAAGGGGAGGAAAATATCTCTGCTAAAAACCTGTACAAAGCAATTATTATTGTTATTATTCATTAGTACAGTGATTGCAATATTGCAATACACATACTGCAATAGGCTTGTTTTCTAGTAACAGAATGTTAGGTTTGGGCTACAAAGAAAGTGCAAGCTACATTAGATTAGTGTAGAGCACTAATATGATGAATAAAAGGTTAAAAGAGACAAAAATATTGCAAGTCACACTATTAAAAAACTCTAAAGAGCAGAGCAAGAGTGGAAATGAATATCTGATCAGGATTTTGGAAATGGAATTGAGAAATGGGGGGCAAAGACAGTTGGGTGATGCAAAAACGAGCTAAGTTTTCAAAGGTGTTTAGGAAGGTTGAAGTGCACGTAGAGTCTAACAGCATTTTTACAAGTGTTTAATCAAGTTAAAAAGGAATCAAGGCTTTAATCTGCTGAGGTTGTTTTGAAAATCCTACTAGGATTTCATCTCAAGATGTGTAACTATCCTAAAAAATGTGGCCCTCATCATTCAAGGAAATTGAATTATTTTCTAGAACAAGGGTTTCCTTGCAGTCAGTCTCAAGTCTCTAAGCAGTTATCAAATTAAAATAAAATGAGCAAAGAAAGCAAATAAAATGAGGGTATTTGATGAAGCAGCTCTCTCATAAACACTGTTAAAACAAAGGCACAAACACAGCCTGAGTTGGTGACTCAGTTTGCTGAACTTTTGGGAGTTTGCCCAAACAGCGGTATGCTCCCTTCAGAGTTCAGGTCAAAATCTTCTGTGGAAAGAAAGGCAAGGCAGGAAGCAGTATGACAAGCATCTCCTTTACCCTTGTTTTCCGGCATGTGTTGCTGATCATAGCAGCAGCTGATGAAGTACAAAACTCCAGAAACAAGTCAAGGGACAGAAGCAGCAAACTCTTGCACTCCTAATTTACATGACAGCCTAATGACTTCTTACCCCAGTCTGTACTGACATCCCACCACTCTAGGATTCATAGTTTTTGTTTAAACCTTTTCTGCCAAGGAAGGTAAGATCTCAATGGAGAGGTGGGCTGACTACTGGAGCAATGATCCTTGATGGTGATACCCAGTAAATAAAATGAGCCAACACCCACTCTGCAGTGCAGCAGAGCCAACATCTCTTCCCTCCAAAGCAGCACAGGCACATCTCTATCACCTCCTGGCTTGCATTGCTCTCCCATATCTGCTTTGGCATTGCCCTCTAAGAGTTCCCCCAAAGCCAAGGAGGCACCAACACATCTCACTGCTTGTCTGCAACACAATATTTAGCCCTTAAAACAAACACACCACAAAATAATGCATAGACTATCCCCAGACTCCATTGGGCAAAGCAGATGTGCCTAGGAAATGGGCCTGTGAGCTCCTTGCAGAAGATCCTTGGTAGCAAAGGAAGCCTCAGTACCATGTGATAAGACAGTTGCTAAGGTAACTACTTTTTTTCCTTTTAGAGAACCAAGTAAACAAGCATGTAAATAGACTTAAGAGCCACGTAAATTGTTGGTGAACCTATTCTGGTTACCTTGACGATAAAGTATCACTCTTCCAAGGTTAAAACTTTCTTTGGCGTGTAAAGAATATAATATACCATGATCTCAGGCAGCTACAATTGGATTTTCTAAGTTTTAGGTCTATCTTCTCTTTTTTCACAGTATTTTTCCTTGCAGGGTGTGAAGGCATCCCATGTAGTTAAGGCAGATGGTGCACCAAGTTCAACATCACTATCTCCAGGCAGGCTACTCAGGGAGGCAGTGACTTGTGCACATATGCACTAAAAAATGAAAGGATGGAGCAGCTGTCTGAGCTTTGAGGATAACTTTATTAATTAAAATAATGGTAGTTAAGTTGAAGTCACTAATGTGAGCCAAATTTTGAAGGTGTTGCCTTCTTTCCAGGTAAAGAAACTGGAAGAAACAAACACAAAAGCTGTTGGTTGAGCATTATAACTTATCCTGGGGCTTTCTGGGGGTCCACAAAGAATTCTTGCCCCTTTGAAATTAGTATTTCATCTGACTGTGAGACAAATGCAATGCCACAAGCAATATGGCAGTATTTAACATAAAGTACCTTGCTCTGTAATGGCAAGCAGGGAGAATTGCACGGGTTTTTCTTCAGTGCTAACGTGTAATAGCTTTGAACTGGAGAGGGTATGTTATGGAAGCATGCTTAGACAATTCCTTTCTGTAACTTCTGTATTTGGTAGACAATTTATGGCTTTTGCTATACAGGTTTCAGCTCCTCAGAATACAATGTTTTTTCCAGTGACATTTATTCACGAAGCTGTGTTTTACTTCTACAGACTCTCCCCAGGGTCCCCAGATTCCTATAGCTCCAGAAGGAGTCAGGATGAAGGGGGAGTTTGC
>JAVHNF010055670.1:0-11413 GCA_034783455.1 Micropsitta finschii
TGTGTAAGATGTCAGCAGGTTGATGATTTGCTCCGCTTGGTGGCAGAGCTGCGGGAAAAGGTGGAGCAGCCAAGGGAGAAGGGGAATCTGAGCAGGAGACTGACTGATGGACCCGTACTGTACCATTGCTGAGCCAGCCACCTGAAACGGAAGAGCTGCAGGATCCCCTATCTTCTTGCCATTGGGCAGATGGAAGGGACCTAGGAGATGGGAGGCTGGTGACAGGTTAATCCTCAGATTAGATGGCATATTATCCTCCAGTTTTCATCACCTTCCCAAGTACCCCTTTACAACAGATTCAAGGCCCTGGTACTTGAGGATCAGGAAAGTGAGGAAGATGATGATAAGGGATCATCTAGACCAGAAGAGGTCCCACAGAAAAGTCAGAGAACACCTTGTATTACAACCGAGCTCTACTAGAAGAAAAGAGTGGTTGTGATTGGTGACTCCAGACTAAGGGGAACAGAGGGCCCTGTGTCTGTCCTGACCAGACTCAGGGAGGTCTGCTGCCTTCCTGGGGCCAGGGCAAGGGACGTCACCAGAAAACTCACTCGTCTGCTACAGCCCTGCAACTACCATCCTTTATTAGTCTTCCACGTAGGTAATGAGGAAATCTCTTCAAGAAGCCTGAGGGGACTCAAGAAGGACTTCAGTACCTTGGGACGACTGGTTCAGGGTTCAGTAGCATAAGTAGTGTTCTCATCCCTCCTGCCAGTCACAATCAATGACAATGGTTACCTTGGAAAAATCTCAGTAATTTTTTTCCTGGCTCTATGGCTGGTGTCACCATCAGAAGTTTGGGAGTTTGGACCATAGCTCAGTCTATGCGGCGCCAGGTCTGCTGGTGGCAGATGGGGTATGCCTGTCCCAAAGGAGGAAAAGGATTCTAGCCCAGAAGTAGCAGGGCTCATAGAGAGGGCATTAAACTAGGTTTGAAGGGGGAAGGGGGTAACACCAGACTTATTAGACATGAGGCACGGGATAGCATGCTGCTGTTGGAGTCCAGATCTACAGGGCAACTTCAGTACAAATGCCCACAGCATGGGCAACAAATAGGAGGAGCTGAAAGCCATTGTGCAGCAGGGAAATCATGACATAATTGCCATCACAGAAACACGGTGGAATGATTTCCGTGATTGTAGTGTTGCAGTGGATGGCTACAGGCTCTTCAGAAGGGATAGTCAAGGAAAAAGAGATGCTGGGGTTGCATTGTATGTCAGGAAGTGCATTGACTGCCGTGAACTCAGTGTTCTGAGTGAGAAGGCTGAATGTTTGTGGGTGAAGATCAGTGGGAAGCCCAACCAAGCAAACATCTTGCACATCACATAACGAGTGTGTTATAAACCACCCAGCCAGGATGAAGCTAAAGATCAAGTATTCTTCAAACAACTGGGAGAAGTTTCATGATCACTAGCCCTTGTTCTCATGGGGGACTTCAACCTACCAGATGTCTGCTGGAAGTACAACAACAGCAGAGAAGAAACAATCCAGGATGTTCGTAGATGGCATGGAATATAACTTCCTGACCCAGCTGGTGAGTGAGCCAGCTAGGAGAGCTGCCTGGCTTGATTTGCTGTTTGCAAACAGAGAAGGACTGGTGGGTGATGTGATGGTTGGAGGCTGTCTTCGGAAAAGTAATCATGAAACAATTGAATTTTCCATCCTTGGAGAAGTCAGGAAGAAGGTCAGCAAATCCCCCACCTTAGACTGCCGGAGGGCTGACTTTGGCCTGTTTAGGACGCTGTTTGGTAGAATTCCTTGGGAAACATTACTGAGGGACAAAGGGGTCCAGGAAGGCTGGACACTCTTCAAGAATGAAATCCTTAAGTCGCAGGAACAGGCGGTCCCTATGTGCTGACAATCAGACCGGCAGTGAAGAGATTGGCCTGGCTGAACAGAGAGATAGTGCTGGAACTCAGGGAAAAAGAGAGAAATTATCACTTGTGGAAGAAGGAACCATCACTCCATGAAAAGTACCAGGATGTTGTTAGGTTAGAGAAAGTTAGGAAGGTGAAGGCACAGATGGAACTGAATCTGGCCATTGCCATAAAAGATCATAACGAATACTTCTACAAATATATTAGAAATAAAAGGAGGGCCAAGGCAAGCCTTCACTCTACTGGATACCAGGGGAAACCTAGTGACTGAGGATGAGGAAAATGCCACCTTTGCCTCAGTCTTTGATATTCATGCCAGCCATCCTCAGACTACTCAGTTCCCTGAGTTGGATGGCAGAGATGGGGAGCTGGTTGAAATCCCCATAATTCAGGAAGCAATGGTTAGCAACCTCCAACTCCACTTAGATGTATACAAGTCTATGGGGCTGGATGGGTTCCACCCAGGGGTGCTGAAGGAGCTGTCAGAGGAGCTTGCTAAGCCGCTCTCCATCATCTATCAGCAGTCCTGGTCTGGTGGGCAGGTCCCAGAGGATTGGAGGTTGGCCAGTGTGGCACCTCTCTACAAAAAGGGCAGGGAGGAATACCCTGGAAATAAAAGTCCATCTTTATCTACTACAACTGTTTCATCCTGGCATTGCTTGGTCACCCATGTTCTGCAGAAGTTCATCAGCTGCCAGAGCACGGTGAGCAGTTCAACTGAATGGGTGGTTCAGTCCAACGCAGCCCTTCAGTTCTTATTCCCTTAGGGACTGAGAGGAAATAATAAGCAGGTTTTCAGGCCAAGCTAAACTAATGGCACTCATTGAGAAACTGGCTGCTAATGGCCTGGATAGGTGTATTTTAAACTGCGGAAAAAAAAAAAAGCATCTGGATGGCCAAGCCCAAAGAGTGGTGGTAAACAGCATCACATCTAGTTGGCGACCGGTCACTAGTGGTGTCCCTCAAGACTCAGTATTAGGGACAGTGTTCTTTAATATCTTCCTTGATGATCTGGACGGAGGGTCATGTAATTTTGCAGACAGCACCAGATAGGTGTGAATGTTGATCTGCTGGAGGGTGGGAAGGCTCTGCAGAGGGATCTGGGCAGGCTGGATGGATGGGCTGTGGACAATGTGGTTCAACAAGGCAAAGTGCCGGGGCCTGCACTGGTTGGAAATCTGCTTGGTGGAGAAAGACCTGGGGGTGCTGATTGATGTCTGCTGAACATGAGCCAGCTTGTGCCCAGGCAGCCAAGAAAAGCAATGACATCCTGGGCTGTATCAGCAACAGACTGGCCAGTAGGCCCAGGGAAACGATCGCACTCTTGTACTGGGCACTGGTGAGGCGGCACTTCAAATCCTGTGTTCAGTTCTGGGCCCCTCACTGCAAGATAGATATTGAGGTGCTGGAGCGGGTTCAAGAAACGGGAAACAAAGGTGGTGAGGGTCTGCAGGATGAGTCTGAGGAGCAGCTGCGGGAACTGGGCTGTTCAGTTTGCAGAGACAAGGGTGGGCAGTGCCCTCCTCCCCATCAGCATGGGTGGAGGGCGGAGCGGGCGCTGCGCGCCTGAGATGTAAAAGCGCTGCGCGGCGCTGCTGTGCCCGCGGCGCGCCCTCGCCTGCCCCCTGAGCCCGCGGTCGCCGGGTTCTCCCGTCGGCGCGGTGAGTGAGGGGCGCGGCGCGGCTGCTCGGCGGCGGGCGGAGCGGGCCGGTGGTGGCCGGGCGGGTGGTGGCCGCAGCGGCCCCGCCGGGGGCGTCCATTTTGTGATGGAGCCGGGCGGGCGCGGAGGGCTCCCGGGGCCAGGCTGCCTTCTCTCCCGCCACAGCAGCTATCCCTCCATTTTATCTCCTTGGTGGCACGCTTGCTTGCTTCCGCGCTCCGCGGCGGGTCCGTCCCTGAGCGCTGCTGGAGCCATCCCTTGTCCCCCGCCTTTCCACATCCCGCGCCGGCGGGGGGCTGTTCAGCTCCTCTGCTGAGGGTGCCGATCCTTCAGGATGCTGGGGCTGCTCTGCCGGCGGGAAGGGCCTTAGCCTGGTGCTTGAATGGGACCTGCTGTCTTTGGCGCCTCAGCGCTGCCTAGCACGTCCCTTGTGGTAAGCATTGCGGCCTCCAGCCACGCTTTCCCTCTTCAGAGCAAGCAGTAAGCGAGGGCAGGGTTGGGAGGCGCCTATGCGTGCACGTTGCTCAGCTAACCCGCTTGCTTGCTTAGCTTTGCTTTGCAACGTGCGCAGTGCCGTGGAGGTGAAGGCCCAGGTGTCAAGGAGAAAGCCTGGACTGTTTCCCTGGCGGTCTTTCCATGTCCCAGATAGCTCCTGGGTGGCTGCCGTGCCGTGCTGTGCATTGCATTCCCTTAAAGAATGCAATGGTGGTTGAGAATTTACCAAAAACGCAGATATTGTTTGAATTGCGGGAGTCAGCCCCGCACCCTGCGAGCTGCTGTGCTCTGCTGTTCCTGAACCTCCTCTGTGATGAGGACTGGGACTTGTTTCCATGTTGTTTGTCAGCATTTTGCAGGCAGCTGGCCTGACTAACAGATGGATTCTTCTTTTTTTGCATATGTATGTGTGAATGTTTGGGGCAGACAGCGTGGGGAACCCACTGAAAAACCTCAAGTGGTATTTTATATGTAGCTAAGGCTAGACAGAAAGGTTGGAACTACCTACAGGCTATAAACATAGCAGTTGCAGCTCTAAAATGTGCACAGGCTGCAGATGGGGCAGAAAGGCTGAGGTGATCATGGTGCTGCAGCTGTATGAGTTAACTGTCTCTTGGCTGAGTGGGTTTGCCACTTGTATGTGGCTCACATGGTCATTCACAACTGCTAATGCTCATGCTTGAGTGACAGCCCCATGGTGATGCCCAGCGTCAGGTGAACTGGTGGACACTGCCTGTTCTATGGACTCTGTTAAGCCTTGGAGGCAGGTGAGGAAGTTGTGGTCACACACGTAGGTGTTGTACAGGAACCTCTGCAGTGGAACAGCTCTGCCTCTTGAAGCTGTTCACTCAGCATGGCTTGGCTGTCTGCCATCTCCAAGTCAGAGGGAAATACAAGGAACGCTTGGAGAGAACAGGTAGGAACTTACCTTTCTGGTCAGGTACTCGGTACACTTCTGTTGCCATCAGCACTCAACTGTAATGCCTTTTAGACAGGATTTCCGTATAATGCAAAAGAGGACTGCACAGGCTGCCTAGCTGCAAGTGCTGACCCTGACACAAAGGAGGAGCAACCTTGTTGATTGCCGCAGCTCTCAGAAGTTATTTTGCTGTCAAGTATTTTAAGTATTGTGCATTTTGAGTGATCTGAAGGGGACAGGCCTTGACTGTGCTCTACCACATGCGTGCTTTAAGTAGTCAGATTAGCTTTGAAGTAAACCCATTTCCTGAGCAGAACTACGTTTTATGCCAGTTTGCTGCGATGTGTAAAGTTTCAGTCTCGCTGCTTGTAGGCTTGTTCTTATCACTGAGGAGATGTGTTCAGAAGGCACTCCTCATTTCAGGTGGGCTTTAATGGAATCCTGAGGCTTCTCATTAAAGCAGTGAGACCTTTGCTCTGTCAAGTTCCTCAACAGGTTAATGAGACTTCAGTGGCCTTTTAGAAATGTCATTTCCAGTTGCACTGCAGCTTTCGGAGAGTAGGAAACAAAGTGGTGACTTTAGTTCTCTTCGCTGTTACCTGTGATGCTGTAAGCATCAGTGTGGAGTGGGGCAGGAGGAAAAGAGGGTGACTTACTCTGCCTGCAGATGTGCTTGGTGGATGCTGGCTTAATCCTGGTGAGGTTTATTAGCTGGGCCACTGTGGTGCTGAAAGGAAGAGAGGGATGTTGCAGAGCCCCTTAGCCTCTAGTGAAGGATGAGCTAAGAAGTCCTGTGGGCTTAACTGAGTATGTGGAGAAGCTAGTGGCATTGGCCTGCAGAACTGGGAGGCTGGGTGGCATGCAGAACTAGTTCAGTGGCTCTGGGTAGAGCTGGTTGGTGTCCAGTCAGTACTGACTCAGAATTAGTAACCCAGGGTGGATCATTTCTGCTGTCTACGTTGGTGTTTTTGTCAGTATCATAGGATTTTTTTTTTTTCCATTACCTGTTATATCCTCATCCTAGGGCCAAAATCTTTGCAAATCTCTCATTTACTGGATGGTGTTGATTCATCTTGCCAAATGCAGTCATATCCAAGGTAGCCAGCCCCTGCTCCTGTTAAGGTCAGTCAAGGGAGGAGTGGAGTTCCTGGAGTGTGATTCATCTCAGCCTAGTATACTAAAGCAGGTGCTTTCCACTGACTATAAAAGGATTAGCCTGGATGTGTAAGTCTGTGCTATAAATGTTGCCAGTGTTTGTCTCAATGGACTTGTGAGGTTCTCTGATTCCTCAGTGACTTTGGGAAGTGTTGTAGCTGTTGGTACTATGTGGGTGTTTATTCTGGTTTGAGCACTCCCTCCTTAGTGCTGTCATGTCACTGGCTACTTAAACCCACTTAAAAAGGGGGGGGGAGAGAAAAAGGTACAACTGAATCTGTTGGTCAAACAAAACAAGGGGGCTGTCACCTGCCCTGTGACAGGATTCCTGACAACTGCTTATGGTTCCTGGGCAGTTTGGGGGTGTCAGGGATCAGGAGCTGGGGCTCCCACCCTCCTGCTGCAGTTTGTAGAAACCAAGTCACTGCACTCACTCTAGCAGCACTGCCTGGAGCTGCCTTCCCTCGATGGTGGGTCAGCAGCTGCTGCCCTTGCCGGGGTCCCTGACTCTGCTGGAGACCACCAAGGTGGTGGTTCGTAAATCCTGTGAATGGTACCTGGTACAGAAGTGCCTTATTTCAGAGTTTACAAAATAAAGTACTTTAAGAGTTTGGGTACCAGGTACAGTTTTGAGTTTCTGGGTTTCTTTTACTCTACTGAAAACAGTTCAGAAAACTTTATTTCACAGAGGTACAGGTTTTATGTGTTCAGGAGCTGCAGGAACTGCTATAGAAAAAAATGTGCTACTAGCTTCTGTGCCAAGCAGGATACCTTGTGAAGTTTTCTTGTTCATCTTACCTGTTCCTCAGTGCCTCCCCTGTCATGTCTTGTCCCCTTTTCTGAGAAATACATGACTGCTATATTTACTGAACTACTACATTTATTACTGTCTACATAATATTTTAATATTTTCTTACACCTCTTCCTCCTGCCTTGTTCTGGCGTAAGGAATAACTCTTAGGTTCCCTTTTACCAGCTGTCTTTCCCAAGCTGTACAGATTTCACAATTTACTCTTGCCTCATCCTTGTCGTTTGTGTCTTTCCTTGTAGATCTCATTGACCCATTTATTTTTCAAACTACAAGGATGAGGATTTTACTTAGTATCCTGTTTCTGAGGACTGCAATTAATACCTATTAGAATTTACTGAGTGAGCTATGCTTGAAACTTAGTGGCTGTTTGACCGTTATATTGAGCCACGTCTGAAAATTTTAGTGGGTTTGTCCCTGGTACTGATTCAGGCAGACAGTTAAAATCCTCTGGTACCGTATCATTTATTTATTCCTGGAACCCATTCTGTCAAATGAGAAGGTGTTCTCAAAATCAACATCCGTGTGTGCTGTGACCCATATTGTTATTCCTGGCTGTGCGTAAGCCTAGCTGTCTTTATTTTGCCAGGTCTAACCTGAGTTAGCAGCTAGGTTAAGCCTTTGAAGTTTCAGCTGGCAAAGTAAAATAGTATGGTGTGTCTAGAAAATATTTGCTAATGAGTTAGCAGTGTTTGAGTGAGGTCATCTGAATGCTGCAGAGACAGCTCAGTGCTCCGTGCAGAGGTGATGATGTCTGGGAGGTAGAAGGCAGTGGTGTCCCAAGCATTTTGGGACACTTACCTCTGCAGCCAGTGCACTTGGAACAGCAAGAACACCAGTGTCTACACTGGTGCTGCTCTATGTGTCTGCAGTGGACCACGTCTGTTCAGTGGTTTGATAAAATCAAAGCTGAATTTACTTTGGCTGTGGGTTATTTGTGGGATGTAGTTTAGTGCTGCGTTCCATCACAGTAAAAGAAGTACCACGCAAAATCACCTTTTAAATTTATGGGTGAAGCATACTGAGATCAGGGCTTGGGAGAACTTGCATCCAAAAGATCTGCTTCCCCAAACCACTTCTGCAGTGGGGTTGGGAGGTGGTAACTCTGTGGATAGTGGATGAACAGAAGGCTCTGCTGTGAAATCTGGAGTCAGTAAACAAAACCCATTCTGCAAAATAGGAGGAAAAAAAAAGTACAAGCTGTAAACAATAACGAAATCAGACTACTGGTAATGTTAGTAGTAGTTTCATTTGGGAATGCCAGTGTGGGAGGTTTATTTGCACGTGTATGTGGCAGGAGTAAATTTACTGTACAAAAGATTACTGTGATTTGATTAGTGAACTGTTTCCTTAAGCTGAGGAAAAGCTTGACTTCATCAGGTGAAATATTGTTAAACTAGTTGGAAAAACTGTTGAGGTTGGAGAACTAGGTTATTTTGCTGAAGTGACTCTATTATAAAGCAAAGTAGATGTGACATATCTTTAAAAGATATTCCAGAGAGGATTAGTTGGCTTGGGTAACCAGAATAGTCTTTCACCCTTAGGTTGCTGATTAAACTTCGCTCAGTTGCATACTGCCTGCCAGCTGTTTGATGACCCATATGAGATAATCCCAAGCAAAAGATGCTGCTGCATGCTGTGCCGCTTGTTTTTATGCTTACAAAAAACTTCACAAAACAGGGTGACCTGTAGCATATGTGTTGTGAAGATACTTATTCTTTGTCTTGCTTTGCAGTGGCAGTCTGTGCATCAGACTGGTTTGTGTGCTTAGAGCTTCCAAAAGCTGAGAGCATGTCATAAAGAAAATCAAAACCAAAATCAACCCCTTCTCTTTCTTATTTCACCTACAGCAGCAACAGTGGTTTCTTTGCAGGCTATTTTCAAGAAGAACTATGTAGCTTTTAAGAGATACAGACAATGAATGTATAGTGGTCACTGTGGAAAAAAAAACGCATGTAAGCAGTGTATTGAATAAAGGCATGTGGATGCTGTATAGAAAGGAAAGTGTTCAAAGGAGGTATTTAAAAGTTTGTATTCCAATTACTAGCTGAACTTTGCTGATACAGGTTTGAAGTGAAAAGGTGCTGGTACCATTGTATATCTACCCATGCTGTATACAGGTGCATTAGGCAGGACCTTTCTGGCTGTGCAGTCTGCTGGAAGGAAAAAAGCAAAATCTTCTGGCACCCTCAGCAAGGAGAAAGTGCAACACCCAGAATTCAAGCAGCTGAATTATGGATTAAGGTGGAAGTAACACATCTTGGAGGAAAAAAACAGTAGGCATTTGTTGGGATTTTGGAAATGATAAGCTCTGTGATATTAGAATGGGAATTTGGCCTCTAGCATCTTTTCAGTTCAGGAAAGGTACCAACACAAGTAATAGAATGAAAAACTTAACTGTTAAGCAACAGGAGAAAAGCGAAAGCAAAATGTTCATGCCTTGTTCTGAAGGTACTAGGATCAGTGCTTGGGCAGGCTTGAAATCCGAAGCTTTGTCCAGAAAGTGCTCTTATTTTTGGAGGAGAGGCAAAATTGCTCCAGTAAGGAGGCATCATTGCTTTTGTGAGCAAAGTGGATTTCTGAGTTGCTGAAGCTCCAAAGACCATTCGGAGACTTTCACACCTTTCTACTAACTGTCTGCAGAAGGATGGGTCAGAATTCATTGAGGTGCCTTTTGCTTCTGCCGGCTCGAGGTTCAGTCTGTTTTCTGTCTTGAGAGGTGGTCTGGTGGAGTTTTCATAGATGTCTGCTAGAGCCCTGCAGTAGCAAGGGAAGGTGGATGTCTCTGGAGGGTCATTCTTCCCATCTCTCCTCTGAAGGGATAAATTTATACCTGGAGGTGCCTGTCTTTGCTCTGTTGGTTACAGAGCAGGACAAGATGATACCCTAAACCCAAGTGTCTGCTTTGGAGTTGGCTGAAGCTGGTCAAGTGCAATCCTACCTTTCATAACCTGATTGGCACAAGAAGAAATACAAGGATATCCCCCAAGGAAACATGTAAGTGATGGGGCCACACTGTTGTGCACTGGTTGCTCCAGATAAACCATCATAGATGTTGGAGTGCTTTTGAACTTTCTTTTTCCTTTGAAGGAAATATGTGGAGAGCAGAACAGCATGATGCAGGACACCTTCAAAAGCACAACAGCTGCTCTTTGCTTTTCATGCTGCTGTTCAGACTCTTGGGGAGAAATGTTAATTACAGTTTGTTTCAGTTATTTCCCTTTAAAACCACTAGTACTTTTTTCCAAGTCCTAGTACAATGGAGCTAAGCAGAATATTTACAACCAGTTTGTTTTCTTCCTGCTGTCGCTTAAAAAGTCTAGTAGCAGCAGAGCTTACTATACTTTGAAGTTTCTTGTTCTAGGTAAATGACCTGGGGAGAGAAGGTACTATACGTGCTCAGAGTAGTATGTTGAAATGTATAATGCAACTGATTTCAAGTCACTCTTCCCCAAGTGTGTAGCATTGCATGGGGTTGTTGTGACCCAAATACAAGACCCTGCACTTTGCCTTGTTGAGCCTCATACCACTGACCATAGCCAATCCATCCAGCCTGTCCAGATATCTCTGTAGAGCCTTCCTATCCTCCAGCAAATCAACACTCCCATCCAACTTAGTGGTGTTCACGAATTTACTGAGGGTACACTCAATCCCCTCATCCAGATCATGAGTGAAGATAATAAACAACACTGGCCCTAACACTGAGCACTGAGGGACACCACTAGAGACACCAGCTGGATGTGATGCCATTTACCACCACTCTTTGGGCTCCACAATCCAGCCAGTTTCCAACCCAGCAAAGAATATACCTATCCAGGCAATGAGAAGAAAATTTCTGCAAGAGAACGCTGTTGGAGACAGTGTCAAATAATTAAGGTCAAAAAAGACAATGACCACAGCCTTTGCCTCATCAACCAGGCGGGTCACTATATCATAGGACATCACGCTGGTCAAGCGGGACCTGCCCTACATGACCCTATGCTGACTGGGCCTGATCCCTCCGTTTTCCCGCACATGCTTTATAACCTCACTTAGGATCATCTGCTCCATGTGCTTCCCCAGTACTGAGCTCAGGCTGACAGGTCTGTAGTTTCCAGGGTCTTGTTTCCTGCCCTTTTTGTAGAGAGGCCAATCTCTTCACCGCCAGTCTGATTGTCAGCACATAGGGACCACCTGTTCCTGCGACTAAGGATTTTGTTCTTGAAGAGTGTCCAGCCTTTGTGGACCCCTTTGTCCTTCAGTATTGTTTCCCAAGGAATTCTGCCAATCATGTCCTAAACAGGTCTAAGTCAGCCCTTCTGCAGTCTAAGGTGGGGGGTTTGGTGACCTTCCTGACTTCTCCAAGAATTCAAAAGACTTGCTTCTCTTGGGGATGGTAGAGTACAGGTCCACCAGTCAAATCTCCTGCTCAGATTCCCCTATTCCCTTGGCTGCTCCACCTTTTCCCGCAGCTCTGCCACCAAGCGGAGCAAATCATCAACCTGCTGACATCTTACACA
>JAVHNF010055672.1:0-10835 GCA_034783455.1 Micropsitta finschii
GAGCACTGTGGCGCAGCATCTTTGTTAGATACAGTCCTGTGATCACATTGTTCTTCCTTGCTTTTTAATCTGAATTTGGGAATAAAGGCTCCATTCAGTCTGAAAGGAGCAGTTCTGCGGTGGTTTATGAATGCTTTGTTTGCTCAAACATCTGAAATGCATTACTCTGAATCATTAAGAGGGTTTTTTTCACAGTATGTCCCTGACTTCCGTGCTTCATCCTTGACGTTTCCTATATAAGCATTGCTCTTGATTTATACTGAGAGTTAATGATTTGCAGTGCATGAAGTATAAGTCTTCAGAGGGAGGGGATTTAAAACTACAGGCACAGCTTTAACTTGGGGTGAAGAATGGAGATGTCTAATCAAGTCATCCTTGGTGCACACCTTTAGACTATCGATGGTCTCTGTTTTCAGGTTTAGTCAGTGGCTTGCTGCAAGGGAACAGCCAAAGCACTGATGGGCAGGGATCATTTCAGAGAGCATTTGAATAGTGACAGGACCTGATCCTCTACCTCTGCTCCAACCTATTTATCCCTTGCTGTGCTCTGAGCCCATGCAATGACACAGCAGAAGGCCTGAAGGATTTTTCCTGGGAAGCTCATGTTGCCCATGATTGGAGGTGAGGTTCGCCTTGCTCATGGCAGTGCTGAATGCTGCTGTCTTCTGCTGGTAATGAAACAAGGGTAGAAAGTTACAGCCCTTCTTGATCTGACCTGGACTGAAAGAGCGGCGTCTCTCAGCTTTTGGCACTGGTTGGTGGCATTTTCATTTGTGGGATGCCCTTGTCATGGGAACAGGGGCAATCTTCTTGTTTCCACACGTTGGCATTTTCTGTCTTGCTCTGTGGAGCCTTAGTGAAGGGAAAGGAGAAAACAGCAGAAAAGATGAATTAGAGCTCTGGCAAAAGATGAAGCGTGACTGTAAGACAAAGAATATTCATGTCACCTGGTCTAAATGGTCTAATTTAGCTAATGCTTATTAAATCCCTTCCCCCTAGGATTAACCACTGCCAGAAACACTCACTCATGCACCTGCGGTCGTGCCAGACACAGAGAAATCCCAAAAGTTGGTCACCACAGTGAAAACACCTGAAAGCAGAGTTCCTCCCATAAGAATTCATGACGTTTTGGCAGTAAAACTCATGAGAAGGGAGACAGGCTTTGCTCTGCTTGACGTAAGTCATATTCTCCAACTGTGCCTTGGTTTCCCATGCCATCTTCTGGCATTATTCCATGTTTCCATTGCTGCTTTCTGGGTCATAAACTGGATTTCTTTTAGCATATGTTTGAACAAAGCTTTGCCTCGTGAGCCCCTGATCATGGTTGAGCCCTTTTGTATCTCACTAGCCACATACAAACCAAACCTTCTCAGGCATCATGTCTGGTGCTGCAGCGCTGTTGGGACTAACTAAATAATAGCTCCATAAATTACCATGAATTGTTTACCCAAGTTAGCAATAATACAGTTGAGCCAATTAATAATGTAGGATTGGAGATTACTTGCAATGGATATAAGCCACAAAGGACTATACATCAATTAAAGTACTGCAGAAGGCTTTTCACTGCATGCCCTACAGGTATGCGTTGTATCTTAGTGAATGAATGTCATGTTCTGTTTGCGAAAGCCATTTTGTTATCAAAGCCATGACTTACACAATGGATAATACATCCTGACATGGACAAGCCAACCACTGATCTTATTAATACTTGTGTTTGCTGCAGGTTTTACATTGGATGTATTTAACTTTAACATTACCATCATGAGCAGTAACTACAACTTGATACTATTTTCTGTGGTTTTCCTATCAGAAAGGTATTATTTAGTAGGATATTAGCAAAAGCAATTGAGCCATCAGTGCTGATGTTCTGCACTAGATAGTGGCTTTTCATGATGTACTAATTTGTATCTGACCTTTGGTGGGTGAATGAATATATTTTCAATGTTATTTCTGTGTTGCTGCATAAAATAGAGGGGGAGGAAAGTCTGGTTGGGGCATATGAGAAAGGCTGTTCTTCAGGGAGGAACCAGCTATGAGGAAGGACACTGCTTTAACTGTTCTGTGTTTGGGTTGTTGTGATGTGCGCAAGGACTTGCAGTCTGAGAGGATTTCTGGTTTTTAGTTCGCATTAAGAGTGAATTGGTTCTTGGAAAAACAGAGCATCTGGTTGATAATAGTTGTGATGAGCACTGTGCTAAAGATCTTCAAAAGAAACTATCCCCAGACTCTCCATGTGATGAATATTGTTATTTGGGGCACTTGGCATATGGCAGCTATGCTGGCAAATAATTCAGCTTTAAACAAGCTTTCATTTGGCCCACTTGATTTCTGGGTTGTTGTAAATTAAATATACGTTTAAAGATTGTGCTTGTATTTAAGTTATAGACTTACCCAGCGATAATTCATTATAGATAGTGCAGTGTGCGTTCCTCAAACGTTCCGTTTATTGAGCTGGTTTTAATTTGTGGTTATTAAACGTAAACAAGGCATGTACCTTCTGCAATCAGCCTAAAAAGTCAATATTTAACAGACATTAACAAAATGGTGATATCTAAGATTGTATCCTCTTAGTAGAAGAGAAATCTCTGCGATGTGGTCTGTAACCGCCTGTGTAGGAAGGAGGTGGGGGGTAGCACAGCGCCATTTAATATCACATACAAAGAGATACTGAGATACAGCTGATGAAAATCAAGAAAGGAACAATTAAAAATAGGAGGAAAATAGAAAGATCACATTTTCATAGGAAGAAGAAATGGAAATGGGGGCCTGTTATTTTAAATACTGTTTAAATACTTTATGGTCCTTCCAAACCATTCCATGATTCCATGATTCTAAAGTCCTTTGGCGAGAAGTGGCAGAGGCTGCCCCTGCAGAGCCAGGAGCAGGACCATGCTATGTTTTATCCCTGTCAGCTTTTTCTGGAACCAGGAGGTGATTAGAGGGAAGATGTCAAACCTGGAGGTGATGGGAAGAGCTGTGCTGTAGCAATGGGGAAAGGGTACTGGGACCAGCCCTCCATGGGGTTACTGAAGCTCTGCAGGGACAGGATGTCTCAGCCAGGTGGGAGCTGGAAGCAGGCTGGAGCTGAGCAGAAATGAGGCAGAAGGGCTAAAAAGCACTTTGTGCCAAATAATCCCTCTCTAAGGCTGCACAACTCGCTTAAAGCAAACATGTCAAAGGTGCTCAAGAGCGTTTCTGAAGCGGATTTAACAGTGAAGGGTGTTGCAGAAAAATCCAGGGAGAAATGAATCATTTCTGCCGTGAGAGCTGCATTTGAATAGTTGAAAATAAGGTTGAGGGTATAAGATAAGAAAAACAAAATGTTGAATAGCAGCTCTCTAAATAAGCCCTGTCTGCTCTGTGCAGGAATAGAGCGTGCTGATGGAATTCGGGAAGAGAAGTGTGACCCAAGTGATGCAGGCTGTCTCTGCTCTCCTTTCCCACAGTTCCTTCCCTTTGCAATTTGAGCGTTCCCCTAATGCCAGGGGGTTTTATGTGACATAAGACTTATAAGCCTGAATGATAAAGAGCAGCTTCTATAAATCATTTTGCTGTGCAGATTTAAAAGTTTCAAGAAGCTCATGTCAGCTGGTACACAAAGTACGACTGGCCACATTTGATTTTGCCAGCATATCTTGCTTTTCAATGTGCTTTTTAATATGATAGTCCGGATGATTTGTTTTCCTGCTACTCTCAAGGATGCAGCATTTATCATTCTTGTATTACTGGAATTTAAGTTTCTCACAGCAGTAGCCACAAATCTCTGCTTCGAAGTATTTTTGTGCAATTAAATTTCAGTTTTCTATGTGGATTTTATCTGTGAACCTCTGAGGGGCTTTAATGGGAAGTCCACAGACACGGCACACTCGTGGGTATTTGTGTGGCCCCTATTCCCATGGTTGCTGAGCAGTCTTTTCAAACGTGTTATCCCTAGAATGGCCTGGAGAGGTCTTTCCCATGGGGGAAACTGAGGCAGAGCAGGGGTCTTTCTGGGCAAGGACTTGTATCTGCTTCTCCTGCCATTACCAACACTTGTGTCCCCATCTCCGGAGCTCTCTGCAGAGGTTCCATCTCCACCAGAGAAGCCGTGTTGGTGGCCGCGTGAAGCCTGTGCTTACCCCATCCCTGCTGGTCCCTTCCAAACCTCTTGTTGTCCATCCTGCAATTCCCTGACTCCCAGTTATGTTAAAAAGCCCCAGCTGCCTGCCAGGCATGGCGAGGGAGCCCTGATGGGTTACCCAGCCCTCTCTGTGCCTTGTTAAAAGGCTCTTAACTGCAGGGGATTGAGCTTGGTAAGGTTGAATGAGGAGAAAACCTGCCCAGAACAATGGATGTGCTGATAGCAGGAGCCAGGGGGTTTTAGTTAGGTACTGTTCTTTGCTCTCTGCTTTCCCTTCACCCTCCTCTCCGGAAAGAAATGTTGTTTAATTACCTGTTTCTTGCAAATCACTGCTGTTTCCCTGCACGTTTCTTTCTCCTAAGCTTCAGTTTAGGTGGGTTTGAATATGGGAAGGACATGGACGAGAGTGCTGATGCAGAAGTTTTTATCAACTAGTGGATTTTTACAATACAAGATGCAATCTGGATAAACATTGCTGCAGAGCAACCTTACTGTAACCTTGCACAGTGTGTATGTGTGTGTCCCCAGCCAAATTTGCACTGTTTATGCTAATTCCTGTTCCAGCTCTATATATCATTGCAGTATGCGTTAAACTGATCCAAAGCCTCACCCTCCAAGGCAGGACCAGCAGCAGCATTGGGATGAGGAGAAATGCATCCTCAAGATGTACGTTCAGCTGAGCCATGGCATAGCCGGAGTCTTTATGGCCATAATCCTGCTTTGCAGGCAGCATTCCTGAATGATGTTATGGAAGTCCCACAACCAGCCAGGGGTGCATGGCATAAATATCTGGCCATGCCTTATAGACACTTTCTTTGTCTTGTGTTGTTTTTTTCTCCTGTTTATGTATCTGTAATTTACAAATGAAAAGTGTTCTGTTCTTATACTGCTGGCCTGGGACCAGGGAAGCTATTTGTAAGGAATATCACCCAAAAGCCTCTGACTTTAATGTGGCAAAACCCAAATGGGTAATGTCTGGACTGGAAGGTGAAGGGTGAAAGAGCTCATGTTCTGGCTTAGGATGGCGTGAGCACAGGGAAGCTGAGTCTGGGCATTTATTGAGGATCCTGAGCATGGCTGCAGTCAGAAAAGATGCAAGATCCATATAATCACCACGGTTAAATTTGCAGTCATCCATAGAAAGAGCAATGAAAGCTCCATGAAAGGTATTACTAATGCTTATTTACAACTTGAAAGGTATGCTATCGCTGCTTGGGTTGTTTATGAGTGCAGTAAATGTGGGGATATGAAAGAACTAAATATGCTTGATTTTAAATGCTTGGGTTTTTTTACAAACCCCGAATCTGATGTGTAGCAGCAGTGTGGGGCTTTTTTCTAGGCTCCTTGTTTCCTGGTTCATCCATTTTTCAGTGTATCACATTCATTGCATAATGCTGGCCAAGAACTCAGGTGAAATGAATGGAGAGCGAGAGATTGGAGCGGTTCGATGGAGCCATTTTTGATGTCTCAGTAGTTTTAAACTATATGTGAATGCTTCCTGAACCCCAAATACCCCATGGCCTGACTTGTCTCTATTTTCAGAGTAATTTACATACACATTACAGCAGCTCCCACAAGTCATGCTGAACTTAATGGTCTGACAGTATTTCCATGATAAACCCTAGGGGTTTATAGAGCATCCATAAAAATTCACTCCGGGGAGAAACTTGGCCTGTCACATCCTCCACCAGAAGCTATCTTTTTCTGCCTTAAATCGGGTATAAATCAGTTCAGCTGCTGTAACTTAAAAGAAGTTACAAAAAAAGAAAGTTTAGCGGTTTCAAATGGTTCTTGGTTCCCTGAAAAACTGTAGTTTAAATATAGATGGTGGCTGCTCTTTAACGCTTTGGAAGAAGTGCTCATGCTGAAGAGCTCTCCATTTCAAAGCTAAAGAATTTCTGAAGGAGTAGGAAAAAACAGACCCCTAGAAATGCTGAAATAAACCTTTTACAAGGGGTAAGTGTTGCTTTTGTGGCAGTGAAACAACTGATGCTACTTCTGGCTTTAGGTTCCAGTAGGATAGAGAGCGCAAAACACAGAGAGCACTCTCACATCTGTCCCAAACCCCATAATGTTCTTTTTTTTGTCCTGTGTTCAGTGGCAGATTTTAATACTCCCATCATTATTCAGAGAGAGGCAGAGGAGGACACTGTTTCTGACTTCCCTTAGGAAAAAGAGACAAATCTTTGCAGGCCCATGTTTGACTTGCCGTGACTACCAGAAGTAATCTGAGAGCCTATTGCTCTTCTATAGAGTGACGGGAAATGCTGTGTCTGCTACAGTCTAGGCAGGACATTGTTGACACAACATGGGAGTATTTGATCAAAAGCTAATCACGTCAACATTGCTTTCAGTCTGTGGGAAATGGGAATCTGAAAGAAAAACAAATGCATTTATGGAAATTATTCTCTAAAATAGACTACTTCTGCCTATTTACATAATGACTCCATCACCACCCTCAGGAGATTAGATAATTAAACACTGAACAACTTGTATTTATATTCATGTACTTTCAAGAATGAATGAATTATCTCTTTCTGCACAAACTAAATGTTCTCCTTCTGATTAGTAACAGGAGGCCAGTGGTGAGATTTTATGATGGAAAGCGTGTTTCTTGTTTTCTTTAGGAAAGCATTGTTCCTTAGAATGCAGTACATAAAGAAGCTGTGTTTGGTTACAAGTCAATATAAATGATTTTTAGCAGATTTATTAGCTAGGTGAACGTGCTTGATACAAATCCATATGGGAAAGCTGGCCTGCTTTCTTGAATGTCTATGATTTTTTGATGGAATTTGTGTATAATTGAGATGAATATCTAAGCAGCTGTTTGAACAGATTTTGCCTCTCCACACGTAGATGTTTCCAGTGCAGGTGGCTCTATTGTAGTTACGCACCTAAAGTTTCTCTGTAGTCAGTGTGAGGAGTTTGAAGTTTCAATTCAAGTTAAGATTTGTTTTATTCCGCATATTCTTATTCTCTAAATAATCGACTGCTTTGTGCAACCTGGTCTTAACCTGGTGGTAGATGCCCCTGTGCATGGCAGGGGGTCGGACTAGATGATCTTTGAATGCCTCTTCCAACCCAGACTGTTCTATGCTATGTGAATGACAGTGTATTATGGGTACAGCTGCTGAAGAGAAGTCGAAGGCATTGTACTATTTAATCTTCCCAATAGCTGCTTTTGTCTTGCATTTAATCTAAAAGTCATGGCCACACCAGCCAGAAGAGCTGTTCACCTTGACAGGGATGAGAGACAAGGGCTTGTCCTTTAGCACCATGCCAGAGCGGAATAACACTGGTGATGTGCACACATTTATTCTGAATTCCATGCCAGGACAGGTTTTAGCTTCAAAGAGCAAGGTTGGGACCTCCCTTGGGGAGTCATAGCCTGTGGCCTTCAAGAGTAATGACAGGAGAGGGCTTGGGGTACTAAATCCTTTCATGCTGCTAGAAACATGACTGAGCTTTTTTAAGGCTTAGAAAACAGCATCACTAATTTAGTGGAGAATTTACAGTAAAATGCTTCCTGAAGTAGCGCGCCCAAGCTCCTGAGGATTTGCAAATTACATTAAGAACTTGAATTATTTGCAGTTACAAAATAAAGCTGAAATGTGAACATTTCAACCTAGCTTTAGAAAGCATTCGATTATTCTCATTCATTAAGCTTGCAAGCCTTAGAGGAATGCTCCCTTTTTGAGGGAAACAAACGTCCTGGAATGTCCCATGGAGCACCCCTGGGCAGCGGTGGGTCACCCCAAGGGTGCCCAGAGGCAGAGCCAGCCTTTGATGGTGTTTGTCACAGGTTATAAAGCCGGAAGCCTCATCCCGATCACCTGCTCCGCACTGATGCGGGAGCTCTAGGAATTCTCTGGGTTAATTAATTGTGAACAACTTTAATCATGTTCATTAACAGCTCTAATGCCATTAATTAATAGCATAAACATTTCAATAGCATGACTGGCTTTCCTGTGACACTAAGTTGGTGTTCAGAAAATGGAGTTTTCTTTGGGGCTGGGTGATGGATAGTCCTTTCTCCTGACTCTGGAAAGGTGAGAAGACAGCAAATACATCTAGGTAAGCCTGACTTGTTGAACCTTAATAACTAACAAAATGTGATGGAATAGCAGCATTTCTTCTGGAGATGGTCCTAAAACCAGCCAGCGTGACAGGTTTGCAAAGGCATGCAAACCCAGTGTGATTTGTGTGCTAAGGTTTTTATTAATTCATTTATTTGGTCTATGGAGTAGAGTAGAAACTAAATCACATGCTAACACAGGTAATTTATAAACATATTATACAGTGCTTTACAGATTCAGATCCACTGAGAATGATTAAATGGATGACCACGTCTAATCCCAGGGTCTCTCAAAAGGTATCGCTGGAGCCTTTCGTTGCCTGGCCAGATTTCATGTTCAATTGCATGTTTATAAATACATCTCCCATACAACATGATCGTTTTAAAATCAATCAGCTGTGGTTAGCCCAGATTTAAGGGGGTCTAAAATTGTCCTCCCCTCTCTGTACAAAGCCAAGTACACCTCATGGAAACTATTGGGGAAAAAATAGTTGTAACAGGTATATCCCTCTGATCATGAATGGGTTTGATTTTCTTGATTGAGTTACAACCTCATCTGAGAACGTAATCAGCTAGAGAATCTATTGAAACAAATGCTAAAATGACTTTGACTTCCGTGCTGCAATATTGGGACACAAGGCAATAAACAGATTTGACCAATGCACCACAGTGCAAAATCACAGCTGTAGGACTTGGGGAATTGAGTGGGGGCTGAAGTTTTCTCCCCATTAAATCAATCTTAACTCAAACCATTGCTGGAGAAGCAGGATGAATTTAGGGCTGCGTTACCCGAGCTTCGGTTCCTAAATAAAGGTCTCTTTGCTCAGGAACATTTATTTACAGGCAAGAATCCGTGCTTGAGGCTTTCTTTGAAAGTCATCCTCCCATTGCTCTCAAACAAGGCTGCATTGTGTTTCATTGTCTAATCAGAGTAAGACACAGGATTAAGAAAACATTGCTTTGTCCCCTAAGCAGAATCTAAGTGATAGAGTTGGTTGCTCCATATTCTGTTTTAGCAAAGGCAAGATATCCGTGAATAAACGTAACAATGATTAAAGGTGGCAAAAATGTACTAGAAAGTGTATTTTCTTCAGATTTGAGGGAAAAGATCTAATTAATGATACTAACACTTTTTAAAGTGTGAAATCTGTTTCTGTATGTATTATAGCATGAGCAAAGGCAGGCAGGCAACCAACATTTACTATGTAAATTATCTCTACGCAGTGCTAAATCAATGAGTTTTCCTCCGTAGATGCTCATTCTGGGTTGCTCCCTATAATGACCTCAATTATACATGTCTTCATTGTGAAATTATGATTGCCTTTGGCGGGCTGCAACTGACAGCAGAGAAAAAGATTCCCATGATGAAACAGCACAACAAGTAATACCTGCTCGCATTAGTATGCACAGCTTGCAAAGGTGCAGAGTAACTCCAGCTTAGCACCCTAGGAAATCAAATGGGGGCAGAGGAAGGGCCGAGGGAAATGTTTGACAATATCGTGACATTTTTAACAAGAAAAGGAATTAGTAAAGCTTCACGTTCTCATGTGCTGCCATGGGATCTGGTATGGCAAGAAATTCGATGTGAGAATATCAGGGTGGCTACTCCTGGGTTGCCAAAGGTGCACGGTGCTTCAGTTTCTCTCAGGCTGAATGTAATAGCAGAGAGGAAAGGTTGAGAGACAGGACAGAGAGATGCTTCCACTGACCCCTGGCAGATGGGGAGTGATCCCTCACCTCCTGAATGGGAGAGCTGGGTTTGAGGATGGTGTTGCCCAGCTCCTGAAGCCACAGAGTTTGCAGGCACTGAGGTGCTGCTGTCACCAAAGGGGAGTTTGCACAACCTGGCCGCCTCTTACTGACCTTTATTTGGTGCAGTGCCTGGTGTAAGATAACCCCTGGACCTCTAATACAGAGACATGGTTATACCTGTTCCTTCTTAAAAGTGGTTATTACTAAGGCTTTACTACTGTCTTGAACTATTAAAAGTTGAGTCAAAATGACAGCATCCCATTATGTGACGATAGCATCTCTCTCTGAAGGCAGAGTAATTGGCAGAAGCCTTCCTTTATTTCCAGCTGGAATAAACTGAGGTGAGTTGTTTCAAGTGAAATCCCAGAGAAGAGTCCCAGGTTTGACATGACTTCATAAATACAATCAGCTACAACTCTGGGACTGATACTGGTTGAATCTACTGTATATGGAAGCTGTTGTGCATGCATCATCCGGTAGAATTTCCAAATGAACATAAAATGACTTGATTTTTAGGACCAGATTCCATTCCAGCCTGTGTTCTGCAAGTGGGCACGCTCTGAATAATACCCATTTATTTGAACAGTTTTATATGCATGGTAAAAATCCTTTTATCTCGTAAAGGTTTTTTAAGACTAAAAAGAAGAGTGTTCAATACTCAGTCTAGAGGCTCTGCACAAAATCATTATGGTGACTTGAATAATTTGTAGACATAATCCAACTAGCATCAGTGTGTCTGTGTGCTATAACTTAAGTACAGGATTCTGAGTTTTTAAAAGCCCTCTCATCCTCTTATGGAATCTCTCCTTCCTCCACAGTGCACCTGGTTGTATAAGGAAATCTTTTCTATTGGTAACAATAAAGCAGTGACTAAAGCCACACATATAA
>JAVHNF010055681.1:0-10688 GCA_034783455.1 Micropsitta finschii
ATTAGAAACAAGCTTCAGTAAAATTATTGTAATCTTTTACACTGCAGTGTTTTCTCACATGACCCTCTGAAGCAACACTGACCACCAGCTCTACACCATTACAGACACAGGTGAGTCACAGAAGCAAATTAACTGAAAGCTCTAAATGAACTGGCTGCTCATGGCCTGGATGGGTGGACTCTTTGCTGGGTTAAAAACTGGCTGCATGGCAGGGTCCAAAACGTGCTGGTAAATGGTGTCACATCTAGTTGGCAACCAGTCACTAGTTGTGTCCCTCAGGGCTCCGTGTTAGGGCCAGTCTTGTTTCATATTTTCATTAATGATCTAGATGAGCAGACTGAGTACAGCCTCAGTGAATTTGTGGATGACACCAAGTTGGGTGGAAGTGTTGAACTGTTGGAGGATAGGAAGCTCTGCAGTGGGATCTGGACAGGCTGGATCCATGGGCAGTGGCCAATGGGATGAGGTTCAAGAAGGCAAAGTGCCAGGCCCTGCACTTGCACCACAGCAACCCCCTGCAATGCTTCAGTGGGACTCAAAAGCAGGACCAAATACATACATCTCCCTAATCCCACTTAACATTCACCCCAAGAATTGCATTGTAAGACTAGTTGAAACTTCAGGAATTTATTTCCAGGTACTTGTCTTACACTAAGGTAAAAACTGAAGTCTGAAGACTTTTCCTCAAATACTTTCCCAAACGGACACAACCAGGATCCACCCCACCAAGTTCCTGCCTCAAAGCTGTGCACTCCAACATGGGTATCTAAAAAGCTGACATCATTTACATATAGTGAGCAAGCACTTCTGCTAAAGGCAGCAATATGCACAGAAATACAGTAATATTTGGCACTAAATCTGGATTTACAAATAATTATCTCTCCTACCCCCTATGCTTTTTAAGTCTTGAGCTAGATGCCCGGAATACATTTTTCTCGAACTATGTGACCTAAAAACTCTTAAGCATCAGCAGCCTGCCAGTACTAATCAAAACTACATTAATAACACAACCCACCTAACTAGTCAGAAATCTCACGGACACATAAAGTTTCTCTCAGTTATATCTTAGAATAGTAACCACAATTAAGATACTTCTTAGTGCTGACAGTTAAGGAGGTGCTGATAGGAAGATTTTATTTTTCCAAAACATTCAGTGCTTGCTTCCTTCTTTCCCAAACAGATTCTACCTCAGCACAATTACGCTTAACTTTAGTAAGGCATGAAAAATCAAGCATAAATACTGTTGCCAACAAACTCATTAGGAAAGGCTGACAGCCTTGCTTAAGGGAAAGTTTAAAGAATGGTATAACAGTTTACAAAAGAAGAACTGGTATACAGATAAAATGGGAAGGTGCTACAATCAGGAAGTAACTTAAAAGTGAAATTCACAGCACAAGCATTAAATAAGTTAAACAAGGATGAAAAAGTAAGCACAACTGATTTTTATGTATTCATCTCTAGAGAAAGATTTAAATACTCCCTAAAACAAATTCTACTGTGACCAGTAGGTATGACCACTATCACTCATTTGCTGAAATGATTCTCAGACAGTCTTAAATACAAAGATGTATGTGACATTGTGAAACATACTAGATTCAGAGAACAAACTTCATTAGCTCACTTCATTCAACACTAGTTTTTCTGTGGGTGTGCTAAGGTTAATCTTTTTTCTGTTGTAACTGGAAACATATCTGATACCAAGAAAAAGGCTGCATAAACTTGTTCAACATTAGCACCTGAAGATAATTTGAAGGTGAACATGCTACTATTCCTGAAGCCTTCAAATTCTTTTCAATAACAAGTATTAAGGAAATCTTATCATTTATATAGTTAGGTAAGAAACATGTTTGTGTTTAAATTACAGAAGAGGAAGATAACTATATATGCAACTGATACTTGTAAAGTACAACCTAGAAACTATTTCATTTTCCTATTCACATTTCTAATAAACTCATCCAGTTAATTTCCTGCAAAACTTCCTAATGTATCAATATGGACAACTATGATGTGCTTCACTTGTCAAGTTCAGGCAGAAACAGCTCTATTATTAGTTTTTGGGCTTGCTTATGGGCCTGTTCTCATCTGACATATGATTTTCTTATGGCTTCAATTTCTAAAGATTCTGATTTGCAATCAGGCAAAGCAAGAAAGAATGGGAACTAAGCCTCTTTCTTCAAAGGCATATATTTACTTGTGTATGAGCTGACTTCATTATTGGCTCTTCTCCTTGGTGTGATCCAACCTGTGATCTGCCTCCCTCCCTTGTGTCAGTGGGGACAACGCTGGAGCTTTCCAAAAGCTGCTTTAACTCACTGAAGTTTTTAAAAAAATACACCTCTCCTTCATTTTTGCTGAGTTACATACTCATCAAATGGAGCACGAGCAAAGAATATGAAATGTGTCTGTCAACTAGAAAGCATGTTTTGTACTATGAGCGCAATTCAGTATTAATGTGTTGAAAATATATCTAAAACTTCCCAAAGTGAGTTACTGAAGCACATCCCTGACAAATTCCCCTACAGAAAAAACAATATACATTGTTGAGGCCAGATTTTTCATAGTTCTTTTAAACAGGGGACTGTGGCTATCAGTTTTCACAATCTCCTCTACTGGCTCATCCCTCAGGATTCTCCCCACCTCACCTTCACCACATCCTCCTCTAGAGGTAGGGACAAGTATGTCTGGGATGGCTGTAACAGGCATCAGCCTACGTATAAGCTCAAATATGCATTCCGTCTCACTTCGAAGTTTAAAATTACGAGACATTTAAACCCCATTTTTAGGAAGAAAACACAATGGAATCAAACCCAGGGAATTATAAGTCAAAAACCAGATCTAATGCCCCAAGCTTTAAGAGGCCAGTATCTATTAGCTCCACCTTGTGTAGGAACTGTTTTATGAGCACAAAATTATGCTGCATAGCAGTCATTGTAAATAATCTTTATCTCATGATTAATATGTCAACTTAGTATCAGGTTACAGCTCATAATGGGACTCCAAAAAGTAAAACCACAAGGGGAAAAAAAATTATTACCATCACATTTTGATTTACATGTATGTGGAGTCCAGGATGATAACACAAAAATCACCAATTATTCCCTTGAAATATCTGTGCTCATCAATTAAAGGCATCTGATATTTCAAAATTAAAGCATACAGACAATCTGTTGATGTGCTGTTGTATCAGATGGTAGGTTCACCAGCTGGTGAGATGTCAGGGAAAGATTTTTTTTCTCTTGCAAAGGTCACCTATGATATCTGTTACCACTCAGAAGACAAAAAAAGGAACTGGTTGGATTGTGTTTTGCTGTTTACAGATTATGAATCTAAAGATTCTGAATCAGATCCTTGAAAGAAAGACTGTAGTTAGGTTACCTTAGCTACTGCAATTAATATCCTGTGATGGGTAATCTAAGAGTCAGGCCACTTCTGCAAAATCCAAGATAATAGGTGGCTGCAGAACCCAGGCTCTGAACGCTTAAAGTCAAAAATCAATGACTACAGATGGTCAAGAACAAGAAGTCATGAAACTGACAAATGTACTGAAAAGATGACTTTAGTGCATATTTAACAAGGCTTTGCTTTTTGTACATCAAATTGAAGACATCCAGGTTCATAAGCCTAGAGAATGCATCTCTGAATAACAGGATTTTATCTAAATCCGTTTTTCTGCAACAATTTGTAGCTCTCTGTGTGCTGCTTGCCTCAGGTTACTGATTTGCACAATAATCCATTCAAGGTAACTACACCACCTGCAATTTTGCAAGAAAGGCTACTGACAGTGACAGGACAATGCAGTTTGTTTGCGTCTTGCTAAAGTAGTTTCTATTAGACCTCTATACTGGCAATAAAGTATGATGCTTTGTAATACCTAAACAGCTCAAGTAATGTATGAGCATGTTCCTAGTAAGCAAAGGTTATCTTTCTATAGCTGTGACTGCAGCTAGCTTTATATTGCCATGTATGCTATGACATCTGTTACTAGATGTTAGACAACCTAAGTCTAGAAACACGAAAAGAATTTGTCAGGTCTCTCCGCATCCTACCAAATAACTAAATAACCTTAGCATAAACTTGTGGTTTCCTGCTAGAACCCCACACGTAAGCACAGTAAACACGTTTCGATTAGTAGCCGCAGGGAATTTTTGCAAGATACACCACCTTCCTGATGGTGCTTGTGAGGACGCTGATTTCCTCACCCACTGAAAACAAATAGTGAAAAAAAAAAAAAAAGCCAAATGCCTTACTAGAACTAAAGTCTAAAAATCCACCACCTCTCTGACCACACTGGGAGCAAAGCACCTTTTTGCAGTGGAACACCTGAAACAAGTGCTTTAATAATTAAGTGTCCCTTATCTTTTATTTACAAAACATTAGAAGAAAACTTTCTTATTCCCTCCCATGACCATTTCTGACCTATCAGCAAGCCACCTACATTTTAAAAATCATCCTTCTAGGCGAGTTGAAGCTAATCCTCTCCAAAAACAACCCCAAACCAAACCAAAGACAACAAAACCCAATCGCCACACCACCACACTTTGAGGTGTTTTTTCTCTAGCTCTGGAACACTGTTCACGTTCTGTTCCCTATCTTCCTCAGCATTTAAACCTGCTTTCTGGAAGTTATGCAGGAGTCTCACTGGGAAATAAAAAAAAACAAAACAAACTGACACATAAAAATCAACTATTTTTAAACTGCTGGTTATATATTATATGCTGTTCCCTTCTTTTCCATACTTGAAGTCCATTTTTGCCCGTTATGCTCCAAAATCTCTTTCAAAGCCAGCACTATATATGGTTATGTTATCTCCATTATTATATGCCACTCCATAAATAAAATCTTAATCAGTAACTTGTCTTCCTCTACTAAAAATGAGTCAGAACGGATACCCGGATTCGGTATCACCCACCACTGCAGTCCGTGCAGAATCAGTAACATTCCTCCTAAAGAACTGCGACACGCAGAATGTGATGGATAAGTGAGATTATTATCAAAAGTACCTTGATCTGGTTCTTGAAATTGAACAGGAGGAGTGATGACAATGCAGAAATAACATCAGTGCAGGCAGACTCCATTTAAACGCTAAAGCTAAACCCTATCAGACAACGTGAAAATTCAAACAAACACATGACCGATCCTGCGCTACCTCTGTTGTATTTATAAGCAGTTGTTACCCAGGAACTCCACCACTTTGCAGGAAATCCGTCCGCCCTAACCCTCAGAGCTGAACTCCCGTCAAGCGCAGGGGCTCGTCCAGCAGCGCGGCCCCGCACAAACTCCTCCTGGCCGGGGAGCCCGCCGCTGCCGAGTCCACGCTGCCGCCCCTCCGCCTCACAGCCCGCGGAAACGCGGCCCCAGCTCCCAGGCGCTCACCTTATCCGAGTCCAGGTCAGGGTCGGCCTGGCAAAGGCGGAAGAGGAAGGACTTGGGGTCCCTGCAGAGCGTCTGCCGAGTGGTCAGGAAGCAGGTGCCCCCCACGTTCAGCCGCACCCACTTGCCCGGCACCGCGCCTGGCGGCGGCGCTGAGCTGCACCGGCGGCAGGGCCCGCCCGGGCCTCCCAGCCCTAGGCCGCCGACCGGGGGAACCGGGAAATCGCAGTGGTTCTCCGCCGCCATCCTCGCCGCCGCCGGAAGGGCCTGCCCCAACCACAGGCCCCTGAGCGCACCTCCCCCGGAAGCGTCCCTTTCTCGTCACGACCCGCGCCTGCGCCACAGCTGTCTCCCCCGCCGGGGCCGCCCGCGACGCCCCGAAAGCAAGCCGCGGCCCGACAGCGCCGCCACTGGCCCGGAGGTATCGCCTCCCTCCCCGCCCCAGTCCCCCGCGAAAGGAAGAGGCCAGGCGGCACCAGGACCCTACATGCCTTTATTACAGACTACCAAGCGTAAGTGAAATCCATCATCCAGTCACTAACTACACATCTACAGCACAGAGATCTGTCGAGAAGAGAATAAACAGTCATTAAATTATGAGATATGATTAAATCATCGACCAATAGAAAATTTATATAATAAAGCCAGAAAAAGGTGTAAAATATAGTTTACAATAATTATTCACATTCAAGGCTCTACATCAATACATACAACACCATCGCCCCGAACATGAATTAAATCCAAATAATTCATATATTAGAATTTAAATAACACAGACTGAACTAGAGGCCAACAAGAGCCAGCAAATAACCTTATAAGAATAAAAATACAAAAGTGTTTATCTTATATCATTGCATTATTTGCTTCTGTTTTCACGAGTTCTTGGAGGAAGGGAGATTGTTTTGTGGTGCTTGGTGAGGGGGTGGCGGGGCGGCTGGGCTTTGTTTTCTTTTCTTATTTTTTTATTATTATTTTTCTTTTTTCTTTTTTTTTTTTTTTTTGGTGGGTTTTTTGGCTTTCCCCCTCCCCATTTTTTTTCTTTTACCTGTACATCACAGTTACAGCTACAAACCAGGTAGAGAATATCACACACGTAACTGACTGCCACCAACCTGAAAACAGCTAGCGTACAACTATCAAAACTGATTGTGGTTCCTGGTTCCTATTTTTTTTCCTCTTTTGTCAGATACAGTAATTGTAAATTCTGCCACAATTTAGAAATTTGCCACATCCAATCAGTGCTAGTACATGGTCATAGGAAGCTTCGCCAAACAGCAACCTGTGAATCTACATTCACTGCCATGCTGACAGACAGACCAGGTCAACAAGGTGCTTAAGAACCTCTCCGATTGTTTGCTGTACAGAAGTTGTATTTCTTCTAAGAAAGAGGAAACTTTGTTAAGTGACCAGGCTTACTGGAAAGAGTGCTATTTTGGATCAGAGAATTACCTGTCTGTAAGCTCCCCTGATCAGCTGACAGACAATCTGTCATGAAGCTTTGCAGGATCACTTCCATTTGACTAGTATTCGCATAAATTATTAGAGTCATTCCGCAAAATTTCAGGTATAAAAACCACACCTATTCATGTAATTCACTAGGAGAAAGCGAAAATGAAGTAATTGTGCTGACTTTCCTAAATCATTCAAAAGCTATTAAATGTACAAGTGGGAAATCCTCAAGATTCTTCAAAGTTCCCATCACAAAATGTAGTGATATCAAGCACATTAAATTAAGCATCTTGAACTATGAAAATGGATTACAGTTAGCATATCTTTTTTCAACTTATGAAGTTTTTTTGTAGGCTTATATATATAGCAGATACTTCACAACTAAATCACATCAGAAGGTGAACAGTGGAGCACAGTACTATCCAATAATCTGATGCCTCCATCATCCCAGTGCTTAGCAAACAAGATCTTAATAGGCAATATCAGTCTGCTCACAATGCCTCAACACCACATTTGAAGCAAGTCTTCCTTAATACAAACCCTTCTCAAAACTGGACCAGTAGTAATCGACTCATCTTTCCAGTTTATCAAAGTAGGTTTAAACTTCCTGTGACTGGGCAGGACACTGAGTATAACAGTGTGATTCAAAAATCCTTTCTAGCAGTAGTACTTCACCCTTTCTTTAGTTCCACCCCACAGAAAACAGATGCAATAAACACCTTCCTGAAGTTCAAATTCCAAGCAAAATAAAATTGCAGTATTACTGACCAGATTCTTTATAAATGATCAGCAAATGCTCAAAACGTAGAAGATGCAATCAACCAGATTGGGTTTTCCATAGGTTCACATTTAGGAGTCCAAGAAGGGTCTTTAACTGCCTAACAACCCTTTTTGTGCTTTGAAAGATCTCAGACAAAGAACAGAGAAATTAACTGGCTCATCTGCAGCTCGAAGAACCTTCCTTGTACATTTTATTCCATTAACTCTCATGAACCACAGGATTGGTCCTCAGGACAAAGATCTGAAGCTACCCCACTTCAGGTACAAACATTTAAAACAGGAACCAACCCTTCATGGTATGCAGCACCTGCCAACACATATTTAAGTGGACAAAGTGGTGAAATATACTTAAATCTACATGATTTCTTTGTCTTGCCTCACTATTCTTCTGCCATCTTTCAAAACCACAGATTGCACTTACAGTCCAAGAAAGACAAATACCTCTCCCAGAAAAGTTCTAGTACCTTCCCAAAAAAGCAGCAGCTAAGGAAGATTTGATTTGGAACACTAGTTCTAAGGGGGAGGGATGCCTATAAGAGATGCTCACAGTTTCCTAATGACAGCATTAGCAAAAGAAAAAAGGAATACTAGAATGCAGACATCAGCCTTCCAGACACCTTCTTGACAGCTTACTGCTATCAAGATTTCTTTGGCTGAAAGCTTTTGGTGGGCAGGACAGAAGTCTACTGAAAGAGGATTTTCAAGGTGTGAAAAAGCAGAGTGACTATTTTATGGCAAAATGACTACAAGTCTAAATATTACAGAAAAGATGTTTCAGCATTCCTAGATTTCCACCTAGTGAACAAGCCAATGGAGATCACTCCACCTCTTACCGAAGCCACGGTGCTCACTATTAGCAGAACAACTTTGCCAGACTTTTTATGTGAGGCCAGGTTTTGTCATAGCAAAACAGCACTGGCACCATGAATCTCTAGGCACTGCCACATTCTCCTGTATAAAGTTGAGAATACATTTACATCTCTATATCAAAGACTAAATCAAGAGCAGTAGGGTGGCCTCCAGTGGACCCAACATAAAAATGGACCCTGACAGCCAGAGAACAAATGCAACAAACTTACAATACATGTCATCTTGGTTAGAATGGTCCATATAGGATTAACACAGGCACAGAGAGAAGTGCTGTGCTATCTGAATTTTAGCAACGAGTGTACCCTGTATATGATGAAATTTCTGATGATGCAGATGGAACAGAATTCTTGCTCATCTCAGCCATTTACAGGACACCTCAGCTCCCTTAATACCAGGCATTGCAGGCCAGTGACTTACTTTTGTCAAATCTGCATACATAGGGGGATAACAGAAGACTACAAGAATGCATTTCCTCCAAAAGAAAAGGCAAATGCACTCATTCTTTTAAAGAATGAAAGATACTGAAAAGTTGAACTGTCATCAAGTTCAAACACGTAACAGGTTAAGAGAGAATTAATAAATATCCTTCACCCCATGCAACAACAAAATATCCAACATTCATGTGTTCTCTGAGAAATCCTGATAAACCACTGCTTTTAAAATACTGCTTCTAGAACAGTAGTCCATGAGTTTTTCCAACATTGCAATGGAATATTTTTTCTTTGGTGGAAGGAAAAACACCATAGCAAGAGACCTCAAAATGCAAAGAGATAGTATGTGTAGAAGAATAATAAATAAGTGTGATGTTTATACTGCTTTTAAAAAAAGGAAGGAATGCCTTTGTCCAGACCTAGGTCATTCCTCTCTGAAAGGTTCAGGAACACAGGCATGTTGAAAATGCCATTAGGAAAGTTGTTTTCAGCACATAGAAAGTTATGTCTTTGCAACATTACAAGAAATGTTTGACCACAATAAAAACCTTAATTTGAAGAGGATAACGAAGATTGATATGTAAAATAATTTAATTTTATAGATATGCCTTAAGTACCATATATTTTCCCCTTTGCATCAGTATTTTCCTTTGAATTTTTAACCAGATTACTATATGGATCTAATATTTCAATTGCTTACATTTTTTTCAGAGTTGCTAAATACTTGGCCAAGGACCAAAAATAGTATTATTTGTACATTCCATTGCACAATGAGACAAAAAAAAGTCAAGTAATTAATTGTACAATGCTTTCACACGTCCTTCTCTACCCAGGTAAATAGGGTGGCCCCGCTAAAATGCACACTACATGCACACCATGGAAAAAAAGCGTCTAGCCCTTACCTCCTGAAAAGGTGAAAAACTATTTACTACTTCATTAGCAACCCTTGCCCCCCAATACTAACTAGATAATCTTTCAGTTAGCATTAGTTGAAAGCATGCTGTTAAGTTTGTTGTCCCTTGATTAAACGCGATTAAAATTTAAATTGAATCTTTAAAATCTTCTATGCCTCAGATGCTAACATTTCAATTTTAGAAAACTTCCAGTGCCATGTTCAGCATTTTACTCTCTTAAATCCTGTATCATTGGAGCCTGTCTGCCAGGCACATGCATCTGATTCATTCACATAATTACTGAAGTACCACATAAATCCTGCAACCAGAACTATGTTAGGAATTACACAAGGGTGCGACTGACCTGGCTACAAATGCCATATACCAATAAGCTGGGGGACTGAGGAAAGGAAGAGAAAACAAAGAGGTGGTGCTTAGGAGAGGCATATAAAAGCTCCCTGATGAAATACAGTTTAATGATAATCTGAAAGTCACAGACAACTCCAGCCTCATAAAACACAAGACTGGTACATGATTCGGCATGTGTGCGTGTGGATTGGTTTTAACTCATCTTAAGTGAAGCTGGAATGCAAGGTCTATCCACTAGTCTGCAGCAGAAGTTGAGCTGAAGTGCACAAAAGCAAGATCTTCACTGCAATGATATGCATGTGGAAGCCTCAACAGAAGCACAATGAGCAAGCAAAGTGACCCTGAATTCCATTAGGTTTTTGCTTTTCTTTTTTCTTAAAAAAAAAAAAAAAAAAAAAGAAAAAAAAACCCAACCAAAAACCGCAAAAAAAAATAATCCAAAACCCAAACAAAACAAAAAAAAAAAAAAACACACACAAAAAAAAAAAAAAAAAAACAAAAAGGGGAAAAAAATACGGGAAAAAAA